>BCLH01000518.1:125130-158872 GCA_001602315.1 Zoysia pacifica | reverse complement strand
CATCTCAACGCCAATCACTAATATCTGAGCACAGCACAATAGTGTGTCACCATATCACTGAGACATCTGCGCTTTGAAACAATGACGTGCAATTTCGAATTAGCAGCAATAATGTATGAGCATTGATATAGCATAACATGAGAATTAGGAGTTTTTTTAAATAATGCTGTTTTAATTTTTATTAACAGAAATAATATTCGAAACAATAAAATCACAAAAATATTATATACTCGAACGTTGGATATGCGAAATAACTAATATCGAACGCTGAATATTCAAATTCAGAGAAGTCGAATGTTGAAAATTCAATTTTAGAGAAATCGAACATTGGTCGTTCGATTTCTGATCGTGTCAGGATGGTGGAGAAAAGTCCAACAATGGTCGTTGGATTTTTGCAATGTCAGATTTTCAACGTTCAACTTCTGTCAACTCGACCGTCGCTCGACTTCGTTATTTAGAAATTTTGTCGCTCGACTTCGTTCTTTAGATTTTTTTTAAATAATATGTATTTTGTTGTAAATTACAGAATTAATACTGAACTATTAGGAAATAACAAAAATATTGGATATGCGAAAAATAGAGAAATCAAATATTGGATTATAATATTCGAAACAGAGAAGTCGCATATCGAACATGTGACTTCTCTGAAATCATATATATATATATATATATATATATATATATATATATGATAATACTAAAGATGAAAATAGGACCGTAAATTCTCACTCCTTCTTGGTTTCGAAACCATTTTTTCCGACCGTTTTCAATCTCAATTGGAATTTAGACGGGGACAGAAACGAAAATGGGATCAGAGTGGACAGAACAGGAACAGAAATGGGAGGAGCGCAACTGTTTTCGGATTTACTTTTTGTTGGTAATTTTTCATATTTTTCCATTTTGTTATACGTGAAATAGAATTAAAACTCGAGATAGAAAGATTCTGTCAGTCAAACTCAACTTAACCATGCTCATCTGAAGTTCTGAACCCTAATCCCATCGGCTAGGTAAACAACATCTTATATAGCTATAGTTAGACACAAAGTAATCACGATTTTGTTCTTTATTGCACTGCAATTCACTGTCTAAGTCATCTATGTTATTGTTTAAAATTATGTTTAATAGTTAAAATTTGTTTAACCTATTTAACTATACGACTCAATATTATTATTTTCTCGATTTGAATTATCATTTTCCGTCCGTTACTGATTCATTGTCTAAGTCATCTATGTTATTGTTTAAGATTATGTTTAATAGTTAAAATTTGTTTAACCTATTTAACTATACAACTCAATATTATTATTTTCTCGATTTGAATTATTATTTTCCGTCCGTTACCGATATTTTTCTGTTCTGATATATCCGTTTTCGTATTCTCGACTATCTCGATCTCGTATTCCAATTCCGCCTTTCTGTTTCGTTTCCTTCTAGCTAATTAAATATGAAAAAAATGGGATGGGCATTTTCCCGATCATTTCTATTCATTTTTATCCCTAGTTAATACATAAAATAAAATTACATAGTAGACTTATATTATAATCCAATATTTGATTTCTCTATTTTTGCATTGAATATTCGACTTAGTAATATTTTTGTTATTTTCTAATGTTCAGTATTAATTCTGTAATTTACAACAAAATACATATTATTTTAAAAAAAATCTAAAGAACGAAGTCGAGCAATAGTCGTTTGAGTTGACAAAAGTCGAATATTGAACATGACATTGTAGAAATCGAACAACCATTGTTGAACTTCTCTGCACCATTCTGACACGACCAGAAATCAAACAACCAATGTTTGAGTTCTCTAAAATCGAATTTTCAACATTCGACTTCTTTGAATTCGAATGTCCAGCGTTCGATATTAGTTATTTCGCATATCCAACGTTCGAGTATATAATATTTTTGTAATTTTATCTTCAAGTATTATTTTTATTAATAAAAATTAAAACAGTATTATTTTTAAAAAAAACTCTGAGAATTAGGATCAGGTGCTCCGCAGAAGATGCTAGATATACATTTCAAAGTACAAAACGAACCATTTACAGAGGTGCAAGATGCTCCTGGAGGAACAAGAGAGACAAAAAATCGCGTACCCCTTTAGTTACATTACAGGACTCAGAAAATACTTTGCAAATGTAACCAAATTTTTGTTTCTGTAGAATGAGAGGGAAGTATGGAACATATATCTGCAAGTATCACCAACACTTGTTCTATGAATCTACACATAATTTCGAGGTGCCTTTTTTTGTGTGGTATATTGTGGTTTCACTACCACTGAATCCACACAGAGACCTCCTTTCGTGTGTGTGCAATCTATTTGAAGCATCGCAAACCGGATAGTTATCCGTTTATTTGAATCCTTCACGATGAAGTCACCAACATGGTGGTTGATCCAGACACCTGGATCAGTCAAATAACACTTTGACTGAGCATGCTGCCCATCAGAAGTTGACATTTGGAAGCGCACTGGCTTTATATCCCAGCCATGGATGTGCTCTGAGCTATACAGCCGCCGTCCAAGCCGCTTGAATGGTCTGCCGAGATGAACCCGGAAAAACAAACTGTAAGTACCTTCTGGAAAGCAGAATTCAACCTCCCCTCTGACTTCGAACCACCAAATTTGCGAGAGATAAGCAACTGTATGAAACCTGCAAGGGAAGCAACGAACTTAATTTAATCCATAAGGGTTTGAAACAATAGCTACACGATAATGCAACAGCAGATGTATCAAACATTATCATATAAAATGGCATGTATATCCATTTTGGACGTGTACCTCGATTCATCATTCGGGATGAAGTTCCAGTATCTCCGATCATCAATGCTCGTTATTGAAAGTGCCCTAGAAGAGATTGACATGCAGACACCTCCACCACCCTTGTCCAGCCAGAACTCCTACACAATGTGCCACATAAATCATAGGGCTAAGCAACTACTACGTTCGTTTTAAAATATAAGTATTTTTAAATTTAAATAAAATTAAAGTCTTTTAACTTTAACTAATAATATCTAAAAAATTACATAAATTTTAAAATAAAAAATTATTTTTTAAGAAAGCATATTTTGTAATAAATAAAAAAAATATAATTTTTATATAATAAAATATCATTAATACTTTATTATTAACGGTCAAAGAGATAAAAAATTAACTTTGACTTAACCTAAAAATACTTATATTTTTGAAACGGAGAGAGTACTATAACAAACAATAACAAATACAAGTAGCCTAGTTTGAAGATATCATACTACATCCATTCCAAAATATAAGCAATTCTAAATTTGGATAGAGTTAAATCTTTTAACTTCTATCAATTATATCTAGAAAATTATATAATTTTTAATATAAAATTTTAATTTTTATGAAAATTTATTTAATGATGAATTAAAAAAAATTATGTGATAAAATAGTATTAATTATATATTATTAATAATCAAAATGATAAAAGTTTGACTTTAACTAAACTTAGAAATGTTTATATTTTATAATGGAGTATACTAGTACCAAAGCATAAACACAAGATACTTAGTTACACAAAACATACCTAAATCTATGTTAGCAACCACAGCACAATTGCGCCAATGAAATGTTGCGCCACAGAATTTCACTGAATTCTAAATCAAGCGGAATATGATTCACCTACGCAATGGCTAACGCCAAAAGATGACATCGTTGTTCCAACGGAACCGATTAAAGAAGGGTGAATTTGATACATACTATTTTAATTTTACAAATTTTAAAATATTATATAAATTTTAAAATATATCATTAATATGTTAATGATAGATAATGTTCTATAAATAAAAAACACATAAATTCGAATGACATATTTTAAACGTGCAGTACCTTTCTACCGCCATCGAAGCGGCTCCGGCGGCAGAGCCGCGCGTACACATCCTTCTTGGGCAGCTCCTCGACCTCCATCGCCGCGGCAGCCGCCTTCGGCCCTTCCTCGCAGCCGGCCGCGGCGACGGCGAAAAGGCGCGCGTAGTTCCTCGGCAGCTTGGGCTCCCACACGCCGTCGCCGGACGCGGCGCCGCGGAACGTGCGGTTGAGCCGCGCCATCCGGCAGATCTCCGGCGGGTCCAGCCTGAGCAGCACCTCCGCGACGCAGTCCTCCGGCAAATCCCCCAGCGCCGTCCCCCCGCCTCCCCTGCCCCCTCCCGCCGACGAGGCCGAGGCGCCCATGAGCCAAGAGACAGCAACCGCCGGTGCTCGGCTCAATAGTACAGGGTGAGCGACTTGGAGTGCAGCAGCAGGGACCCCGGCGACTTGGAGAAGGGCGGCGGCGGGTTTCGCCTTAGCGCCGGGGCACCCATCGCGATTGCACCGCCGCGGTGGCCACGTCAGCGATGGAGCGATCGACCTCTCGGCGTCGTGGTCGTCGTCGTCGTTTGTCCCCCGAAGGCAATCACCAACAAGCCTGCCTCCCTTCTCCTCTCGCTCCTTCCCTCCTCTCGCTCAACCGGTTCTTGCAGCTGATCGAAGCAAAGCAAATTGAAAAGCTGCACCTTTTCTCCTATTCCCTCAAGAAAAATTAAAAAGGCTGCACCTTTCCGTCACTGAATCGACGGAGAAGACAACAATAGAGGGAGATGAGCTGTGCCCGTGCGCGCCTCGGTTACTCGGGGGTGGGGCTTGCTGGGTCAGGCTGGTATCGGGCGGGGGAGAGAAATGGACGAATGAGCAGCGGAGCGTGGAAGCCGGGGAAGAAGACGTGTGGACGGCTGGACGCGCAGGGAACCTACAAAGCGGCGGCGGCGAGGGATTTTCTGCCGAGACGTGCCGGTTTTTGACCATTCGGAAAGTGCTATTTCTCTGTCATTCCTTTTTTCAAGGAGGGCGATTTCTTGTCTTGATCATTGCTGTCTCAGTCCTGTGGCTCGCAAGATTTTTTATTTTCTGCTTGCCGAAGGAAGAACCGAAGGAAGAATGGGTGTCGAGGTACTCTGCATTAGCCTGTCACTGACATATGAGACTGATCTACACGTCAGTGATTATTAATGCACAATGCTTAACTGCAGAGGACTCTCATCTTGCTGTGTCATCTTAGACGTAAAATGACAGCAAAGTCAATTTTAGATTATAAAAAATTGACTAGCTTTAAATTACGAGGTTGAGCAGCTTTTTAAAATAATCTAAATCCCTCTTGCAACTGTTTAAAAAACTAGATTTTACTCAGATTATAGTGTCTTTTTATAATAAATGGCTGTATTAAATCAAAGGTAGTATAGTCATTTCGTTTTACAAAGGTACAGGTGAGCCGTGAAAAGCGGCAAATGTCCCGCTTCTCCCCCTAGTTCATTTTTCTCACTAGATTTTAGCTGATTTTCGAGTATAAGTGATTTTAAGTGATTATGCATAATTAGCTTCATAATTAGCTCCATAATCTGTACCAAAGAGGCCTTAATAGCATTTCATCAAGGAAAAATAGAGGCAAAACACTAATTTTTATGTCTGATAAGATTTTCATTTGCGGTGAACATAGTACGTAGTTCTAGAGATAGAATGGATGTTGGATGCAAGTTACAACCCATCTTTGTCAAAGTAATCTAAAGACCACCTTTGCTTATGCGCACACAAATATTTCTACGCCGAATCCCGGTCCACTGCTCTGGGCATTTGTTCTTCCAACATCTCAAGGTCAGAAAGAGATTGTTGCGCCGAAAGTATACGCGACGGCCCCTAAGATATCATCTCCAGAAAAACTAATCATCAAGCTGGGAAGCTGGTGAAACGATCAACACTACTTAATCCTCGGCATAACAGACTACTACTAGTTTAACAGGTAACTTGATGGCACCGATAGTCTTCTTAGTCCTTGCTTTGGCAGTCTTCCAATAAAAAAGATCAGAGGGTTCCAGAACAGAGTCTCAAGCTGTCGACCAACGAGAACAACCACGTCCACAATTGAAGAAGAAATCGATCGTTCCTTCCATAGGTCCATGAACACGTCCCTTTCCGGCTGAACTCATGACACAGCGTTGGCAAACGTTCATGACATGGTCCATTTAGGTCTCCTTTCTTATGCATTTTTGTTTGCGTACCAGGGGACTGAATGCATGACCGCCTGTTCTTGATGTTGATTGCAGAGGCGCAAACTGATCTGTTACTGTCTGCCAAGGTGCTGGCTTTGTTGACTAAGCTTGATCCTGTGGATGACAATAAGTACCAGTAGTGTCGAGATCACGTATCTCGGGTACCTGACAGTCCGTGCTTAAACGCGTAAAGCCCCGAAGTTAGGGATCGAGCGACCGCGGATCTACGACAGTCAAGTCTTAGTCGCGCTAAGACACACGGAGACTCCGACCTCCGAAAGCCGACTTCCGGGGAGCGACCTCAGAGACTAGGTGCCGAGTTATGTCACATTTACTCTGCTGATCAACTGACATCCGTCCTGATAAGACGGGACGAGATTCTCTGCGGCGACACTCTAGCAAAAGCTGCTGGACAAGAATGGGGCCTTAAAGTTATCTACTTCGACGCGGTGGAGAAACGGACGCAGGAATGGGAGCTCATTCCGTCATCTTCCATCAACAGGTGTTTGGTGGTCGATGCCTGGAGATGTATGCCAAAAAGGCATACAAATGGGCGAAAGATGTGTTCTTGTTAGTAGTTTGGGATGGACGTGACATTAGTCTTTGCTTTCGGTGGATCGAGTGGTTTTGGTGGATCCTGTTGAGCGTCAGCAAAACTAGTTTATTGGCTGTTCAAGTTGAAATTTGTTGGGAATCCTTTGAACAATATGAAAAAAATGTTTATTTAACAGTTACAAAATGAACTTTTGAGAACCATCAGGATGTTAAACAGAGCCAATATCAACATTATGACTTATGAGATGATGGAAAAATATTTTACCACACCAAACACACTGGATAACTAATCTCCTGAATATAAAAGAGCCAGGATTAAGAGAGCTATGACAATGGAAAAGAAACTCCGACAAGAACATGTATCAGCACAAGAATCCATAGTAAGTGGTGTGTGGATCTGAGTCAGCATTGGATCATGCACCACTAAACTAATTTGGGTGGTTAGCACCTGTTTAAACAACCAATAACACAGAGAATACTATCAAAGCCCCCCATGATATTTTTGGGGTGCATCCACCCCTCTTGTAAGTAGGTCACAAAGCAGTAGTAGAGTTGTTAAAAGTGGAAGAGGGAGGGAAGAGGTATAAAACGTCCACAATTTCTATTCCCTGCTAGAATTAAATCAATCGGAAGAAAGAGAAACATATAGACAAATATATATATAATTATACTTTTGGATTTTCAAACAAGAAAAAGGAGAGGGAAGAAGAATATGAAAACTACTACTGCTTGGTTGAATTGTCAGAAAACTGGCTACCAAAATTCAAAATACCCACATAGATTTATCTCCTTGTCATAAAACTAAACTAAGCTGGACAGTACGTACTCACTCCGTTCTTAAATTGATGTCACTGTTGACTTTTAATTTCAATTTTGATCTTTCGTTTTATTCAAAAAAATTAGTTTAAATATGTAAAATTTTAAGTTGTAATTCACATAACTCTAATGATTAATCAAATTATAACAAAATATATAATTTTTATCAAATTTTTTTGAATAAGACGAAAGGTTAAAATTAAAATTAAAAATCAACGATGACATCAATTTAAGAACAGAATGAGTATAAGCTAGCAAGATAGTTCTGTTCTCTCAAGCAAAGGGGGGCAATTAGGCTGAGATAGCCCGAGCCATATGAGCCCAACATCTTCAGAGAGAGGGAAACGGTGATGCAGCAGTACTTGCCAGTAGGCTCGTGGTTCACCCAAACACCTCCTCATTGCATACAGGGCAGGCCTGAACCAACAAAAATTAAAGGCAGATATCAGGTAATCCTTCCACGACACCGATTTTTTTTCCAGAAAAACTTAATATGCATGTATTAGCATTTATATATAGCAGAAAATAAATGTTCAAATTTATGAAATATGTATTAGCATCCATACAAGCAAGCCAAGGATTCTCTTTTAGATTCTAGAGGCAACAAATCAATAAATCCTCATATTGAAATGGACCTTGTTGATCTTGAGCCAGCGGGTTATGCAGTCAGCATGGTAACAGTGACTGCATGGCAATCTTATCAGCTTCTGCCGGCTTTTGTAGGTTGTTTTGCAGATCACACATCTGCCGGGAGAGACAATACAGTTATGTATTTGTCAGACTTCAAATGTGCCAAATTTGTACTTTTAGTTTAAAAAAGACCAGCATATATAACGAAGTAAAATTAACTGTCACTTACTCCTCAGTATTCTTTTTACTGGAGAAGAAGTTGCACTTGTACTTGAACGGCTCCAAGTAGCATATCAAGTCATCTGATAATCCTCTGGACTCATTTCCTACTGCTTCACCCAAGGCTTGCAGTTGCTACAGTTACAGAATAAGAATAAAAATATGTGTAGGACCACATAGTAAATGCGATCAAGAATTCTAATTGAACCGGTTTCTTTTGATGAGAAAAGGACATGGTAGCCAACTCTGAAATGAAAGGTATTGGCAGCCTAGGACAAAGAGAAACTCCGAATGCAGACTATGTAGATAGGCATTGGTGTTGCATTAAGAGTGGTTCAAGACGCTGAAGACTTCTAGTTTCGTAAAAAACCAAGTTATTCTTCTGTGATTGAAGATAGCACGCCCTGCTCACTAACGTATCTTTTGGGGTTAATAAGACCATCGAAACTGTAATTTTGATTTCAATGCCAGTCAGCATATGTCAACACTGAAGCCCGGTCCATGGTACGAAACATTCCGGATACATAAAAGGAGCTCTACCGTTATTATACTCCATCCGTCTCAGAATAAGTGTACATCTAAATTTAATTAAATATATCTTTTGGTCAATAGTTTTTATAAATATAAATTAATTTTAATATACATAAAATATATGTTATGAAAGTGTTTCTTATGACGAATTTAAAAATATAAATACTAGATTTTTAAAATTAACTAAACCTATAGAAATCATAAGTCAAAGCTAGATGGCACAAAACCTAAATAAACACTTATTTTGAGAAAAGGTAGTATTTATTTTACATTTAATGTTGCACACCATCCACAGTGATTGAGGCCCAGTACAGAAGAAATAAACATACTGTACGCCATGAATTTTCTGTTTCCAGAAACTCAAAACTTCACCCAAAAAACCACTGAAATAGGAGTATGAACTATATACAGGAAATGCACTAAGTTTTCTTAGTAGGAACTGTAGGATGCAGTTAATTAGCTTGTTGATACACAAACCAATTAACAAAAGTTTCAGGAACTATTCATTGATCTACTTATTACACGTAAATGCCAAATTTGCTACTTTACCTTTTTCTGAGACTTTTTGCTACTATATCCTACATGATATGAGAAATTCACATAATCCATTGCACTGCTTGAAAGAATAACCGACATACCTCATATGACATAATATCCGGGTCAACATTGTCTTCCCTAACCTAATAACCACAGAAATCGCGACCAAGATTTCAGTTCGGACAAACAGAGTGTCTTTCATGTAAAAAGGCGATCTGAAAGAAGTCAAGAACCAAAAGTGGAAACGGAGGAGTGCCAATGCAACAAAACCTGAGCTGCATTATGCGCAGGCCTGTGCTCAGTAGTAGCCGGTGACGATGGCTCCAAGGTCACGTTACCTTGAAAACAAAATAAAATTGCATGATGAACATGTGGTTAGTTGAGTGCTCCAGCTAAACGGAATCACCTCGAACGAAGCGAGAGACTCTGGGAGAGGGCGAGATCAGCTGTACCGGCGAATTCCCTCGTGACGGCCGCGTCGCCCCCGTTCTCCTCCTCCTGCAGCTGCCTGGCCAGAGCTTCGTCGGACGCCAACCAGGCCTCGATCTTGTGGGTCTCCGAGGAGACGCGGACGGAGTAGGTGATCGGAGTCGCCATTGCTGAACCGCGACGACGCCTCCCTGCAACCAGTTCGGCGGTGAGGAACGGAACAGAACCAGGTGGATCAAGTATCGCGGATTGAAGAGTGTCTTTCGAGCAGTAACATTTGGAGTTTGGTGTTCATGGTTCGGTGGTTACAGCAAAAGCTTGTGTGCGGTGTGTTGTTTCCACAGGGACCAACTGGAAGAGCAATTCGCTAGTCGCTACTGCACAACCCGAGCAGGCGAGCACTGTACCTACCAACCACCGCTACTAAGTTTATTGTTAGCATGAACCATCAGACTTGGGGCATACCGACGAATTGAGCTCTGAATTATCGGAATAACAACCGATCTGTAAGCTCGCGAGGAGTTTCCGCCTTCCGATAGCAACAGGACCAAGCAGAAAGTAAGAATTCTATCGTTCCCCACAGAGTAAACCGACCATACAAACACAAGAAACAGAGGGTGATAGAGATGATCCATTCCAATTCCGAGCGCACGATTACCCCAGTTTTACGCCCTTCTCGCAAGAAGAGAAAGGGGATAGATAGATCGAGGAGCATACCTTGTTCCTACGGGATCAGCCAAGACGAACAGAGTGATGGCGCCGGCGCCGGCGCCGCCCCGCCGCTGCCGTCCTCTCCTCTCCCTCTTCCTCCCGTGCAAACTGTGTGCGGTGCGGTGCCCCGGAAGCTTTATGCCGCCGACGTGAGCGTGGTGGATCACAAGTCAATGTGATGCCGACCACTAAAACTCTTTTTGTTTCCTTTTGAAGAAATTTCTCTCTCACTGGTTTATTCTGATTTCTGACGCACTCGTTCTTGTTCCAATAACTACACAGTATAAAATACTGACTACGCAACTAATCCCCTTTCATCGTCTTATTTTCCTAAACTAAACTTCATTTTAAAACGGCTAATCCCAAAGATCGATCAGCTACGGATGCCGTGATCATTTAGCTGGCCACGCGCACGCCGCATCACCGAGGAGTGTTTAACAATTGCGGGTTAGGCTGCTGGCAGGGAATTGTTTAGTCGTGGTCTTAAGCTAACCAAACCGGTGGCAGGTCGTCATCACGCGAAGGGAGAGTGGCGTACAACTCGCAGAGACACAACACAAGACGAGGGGTCCTTGCAGTCGCGATCGATCTAGTACTAATATTCCGTGAAGAGGATAATTGTGACCGCAAATTTGTTCCGGCCACTGGGGTCTCGTGGCTGTTGTTCTCCCTCCTTTTTTAAATTGACATCATTGTTAATTTTTAACATCAATTTTTACTATTCATTTTATTTAATAAATTAATTTAAATATATAAAATTTTAAGTTTGATTTAAATAATTTTAATAATAAATTCAATTATAAAAAATATATAATATTATTAAAAAAATTTGAATAAAATAAATGGTTAAAAGTTGCGGCGACATCAAAGAGAGTATGTCCTTTTCGCCATCACTGCTGCTGTTGTGAACGCATATATACCTGATACCATTCTTTATTCGCAACTTGAGTCTTGGACTCGATAGCTCCAGAAATGGTCGTAAATTATACTGTGGAAAATGAAAGCTGAATGGAATAAATTCCCGACAAATAAAGAGTTGTGGAACGCGATCTAGAACCCGAAATATTCGAAGAGTGATATATTACTAGTAGCATGAGAAATGGAACATGATAATGTGACTTATTATAAGTTTACTTTCAACTTTTTTTTGTTTGGCCGCCAGTATGAATCGCCTTCTTTCCTTTTTTTTAACTAACAGAGAATCATCAATTCGAGACTGTGAGTGCGTTGGGCTTTAGAGACCTCTCCCTCGTCACGGCCCAGTTTTCAAATCTATTATCCGGCTCGCCGCGGCCCGCGACTCGTGTTGGGTGGCTCACACGCTTGCGATGTCCGCCGCGGCGCCGACGGGAACACTCCCACCACGCGGATGCTCCGGGACGTAGCCGGCCGGTGAGCAACGCAATGCTCGCCGGACGCCCACGTCCCGGAACACGCCTATAAATCGGGCGCCCTCCTGTTCACCGCAAACCCGTAACAGCGCACGCAACAAGCGCAAGGAATCTGAACCACCACCACCAACAAGAGACAGGCGTTCGTTCCACCCGTACGCGCTTCCGCTCCAGACACAGGCCAGCGCAATGGCGAGGACGACGACTGGCGCCGCGCTCGCGCTGCTGCTCCTCCTCGTGCAGGTGATGGGCCTGAGCGGCGCGGAGGCGCAGTCGACGTGCGCTGGGCAGCTGAGCGGCCTCGCCCCCTGCGCGCGCTACAGCGTGCCTCCAATCCCCGGGCAGCCGCTGCCGGCGCCGGGACCGGACTGCTGCTCCGCGCTCGGGTCCGTCTCGCACGACTGCGCCTGCGGCGCGCTCGACATCATCACCAGCCTGCCGGCCAAGTGCGGCCTGCCGCGCGTCACCTGCCGTGAGGCCTCCTCTCCTCTCGTTTTCACACTACGTACTGCATCGGTTTGAACGTCCTCCATCCATGAATGGCATGTTGCTATGATTACTGACGATTTGTTTTTTCTTTTCGCCATGAACGCTACAGAGTGATGGCCATTTGAATTAGCAAGGAGAAGAAGGTGAAGGCTACAAGACAAGTGCAAGAGGAATAATATCGTCCATGCGAAGGGCGAAGCGACCATCAAACTGTCGTGAATAATAGCCGCGCGTAGCGTAGCGTAGGGCTTCAACCGACGCACGTCTGTGTGTTCAGTTCAGAGTTCAGACCAGCTGCAGTTGATCGTTTTATTCTGTTCCTTGAGGTCTGGATAGGTGGTTCGGTCTGTCCTGGCTGTTGATCTTCTCAGTGAATGAAGACCTGTTCGAGATATCACTTTGTGCGCTCTCGTGATATCTTTTCAGGTCTGTTGCACTGCTCTGTGGCTACGTTTAAGAACGGAAGCACCAGACTATTTTCTCGGACCAAACTGATTCATGGCTGTAGAACATTCGCACTATGCGGAGGCGGCTCAACGGAGCATCACCATTAAGACGCACCATTCATACGGCGTCCGGACACAAGATGAAGCGGCTTTGCACGGCGAGACTTACCAGGCACTCACATCGTTAATTCTTTTAAATCAATGATCAAGCATAGATATCAAATTGTGTACAAATCCTGGCTCCATGCCGCCCACGGATTGCCCTGACGTACGTAAACTGACATCACGTGAAACACAGGAAAGCAGCGAAGTGATGTCACCGCGCAGGGGCACAAAAGAATTTGACGTTTTCAATACGGGTTCTTCTAAACAGCAGTATGTGGCGATCTGACTTTTTTGTTTTTCACGGACATAAGTACTTTGTATAAAACTTAAAACCTTCAGTTCTAGATAGGTACTGTATCTATTAACCACGACTAACACTTATCCCTTATTCTGTAATCTGCTCTAGAAATAGGGCTTCCTGCTTGCTTGATAGTCCAAGATCACTGAATGAAACATCACCCTCGCTACTGGTAAAAGCACGCCTTGGATATGATCTTACCTGCACGACAGAAAGGTAAAAACTAAGAGTGCAGCAGTTGCGCAATTTGATCAGAATTCAGAAGAGTGAAAATGCACCATAAGATACTACCCAGATGATTAGTTGAAAACAGATATGCACAGTTGGTTCTGCATCAGGATTCAGAGCTACGAAGCCTAACTGAACAATTACCAGTCATACCCTCGTCAGTTTGGCCAGTTCATAACAAACTCCATAGAAACTTGTCTGTCAAACATGTACTATCTTTCGAGTATGCAACTGAGAAATGCCCAGCTTCGAGAGATCCAAAATCCATATGGGAAAAGTTTTTTCTGTGGCAATGGTTTTCACAAATGTAACTCTGCCTATCCCACTACCATATTAAGTCGTTCCGGTAGCCATTATGAGCAATCAGGTTTATGTTGCTAGGTCTATAAAAGCAAAGGAATTCCTGAGAACAAAAATAGGTCTCCTTGAAAGCAACACCTTGAATATACTGACAGCTCAACACAGCCAAAGGAGCAGCAATAATGCTGTCTGGTGTTGGCTTGTACAGGTAGCATGTAATGCGCCATAGCTAACCCAAAAAAAAACACATGGTGAATTTGTGGCCGGTATTTGTTTTTCCTTCAATCAGTTGTAGCCGCTAATTAAAAGTATTTCAACAACACAAGCATAAAGATTCTAAGGTAACTGATACAGCAGCCAAAGGGAGAAGGTACATCACATCTAATGGATAAATTAATTCTAACTCGTTCTTATGTAAATACGGTACCAAACTGAGAGAATCTCCATTTTTTAAGCATGTAATGAGATATAAAATTACAGCAGATAGTTACCAATCTGTAGGTCCCTGGCTTGCAAGTCCTGCTAACGTCTATGAAATCAAATAGGAACTGCAAGCAAACCAGGAAGCCAAAACAACTATTAACGTCTCTCCGCCATAAACAGAAAAGTAGAAGCCAATTTAATGAACGCTTTTGTTTGGGATTTCAGCGACTCAGAATTGCTTACCTGAAGTTTATCCGATTTTAGAAACCGACGCCCCTGTCGACTACCATCAGGCATACGAACTACAAGTGTCACAGCACCTTCACTATCTGGAGGTGGTTCTGAAGGCAATGATGCTTGCTTGGATGCGAGATTTGATTCTAGCTCCTGTATTTTATAAACATGAAAGACAGCATAGCAAACTGTGAAGCACAAATTCCCCTCCCCACTGAAGAAAAAGGTACGATAATACCCAAATCTATCAAGCCTCAATGAAAAATAAATGTGTGGATGGCTGTCATAAAGTTTCCTGGAAAGTAGACACTTTTGCGACCCTCCAAGGCGTACAAGGATATTGCTCAAAGATGATTCTTTCAAAAAAAAAAAGGAAAAAGAAGAAATGTTGAGATCAGATCATCGGCAACACAGTCCACATTCTTTAAAATAGCTACTGAACAAAGAATATTCATCTGCTGATTAACTCACCGATAAGACCAAGTTTCACATGCAGTGTGAAACTGTGAACTAATAAGCTGATATACTAGTTAATATCTTTCAAATATAAAGGTTAATGCTGATGATCCAGTCAACTTCCAAACAAAATGTAACAGAATTGTACCTCTTCCTCAAGCTTCTTTTTACGCCTTTCCTCCTCCTCTTTTTTCTCTTTTTCAATAGCAGCCTCTCTGGCAGTAGTTTCTTCCTGGCGACGAAACTCAGCCTCCTGTAAGTCCTTTAACTCCTTTTCTTGATCGGCTTGGAGAGATGCAAGGTACTCATCATCCTGTGAATCAAACTTCATCAATACTATTCGCCCAATGTTGTGGCATTTGCTACTTATCTACTTAGCTACATAAATGGGTTAGCTACTTAGCATAGAATTCAAACCTGTTGCTCTCGTAATAACCGTTGTTCTGTTAATTCTGGTGGTGGAGAATGCATTATCGGAGGATAATGAGTTGAGCTTCTGTGAGAAGGCATAGAGAATGGATATGTTGGTCCTTCAGGAACTCGACCAAACATCGCAGCCTCAAGCATAACAGCTTCATCATGCTCCTCAGAAGAAATGCCACCCCACTTTGTTGAAATGAAGGATGTGAGAAAAGAACAAGATAATTATAATGTCAAAGTATTTACTGGGATCACATATAATAATACCTCGGATGGAAATTCACCTTGATTATTCTGGAGATTGTTCAAGGTACTCTGAGGCTGGAAATTTGACAAAGGACTAGCACCTGGGTGCACCGGTTGTGCTAACTCAGTATTCTCAGAAGTTAAGCGCCTAGAACGACGTCTTACTAGCGGTTGTTCTTCGACATCTTCAACCTCCTCATGGAAGCTATCTTCACCAATTGGTTGCCTAGACGTTCCAGCCTTTCCTGAAGTTCCTCCTTGCCTCCAAAAGGAAATGATCCGTATCAGGAATTAAGTGATGCTGCAGCAGTAACTTTATTAAAAAGATGGGCAGCAGAAGTCAGTATTCACCTTCCACCAGTTCCATCAGCAGCTCCCAGGTCTGCATCATCAGATTGAGCTCCGATGTTTATTCCCTCCAGATTTTGGTCTCTTTCTTGCTCTGCTGTCTGAAAGTTACTAAAAAGTTACTGAAAACACATCGTAAAGCAAGATTCACAAAAGCATGCTGGAGAACAAGAGGGAACTTACATTTGCCACTCCTTCAGCATCCTTCTTTGAAGCTTCAATTGCTGCCCTAACCATTTCCTCTTCAATATCATCATCATAGTCGTTAACATGAACCAGCGGAGGAGCAGTTGGAACAGTAGGATTCAGACGAGATATATTGTTAGCAATATTAGCATAACGAGCAGATGGCAATTCATCATCCTCATCACCAATTATGATTGTTTCCCGAGCATCAGGGCCCTGTGAAGACTCTTGCCCAGCAATATCCTCAATAACAGGGGCCTGGTCAGAGGGACCTGATTGAGGCTCACCATCCTTAACCTCAATAGGAACCTCTCGTGTTTCTCTAGGTTGTGAAACCAGTGGTCCATGAAATGTGTCTGTGGTGCCGATTCTATCAAAAAACTGTTGCTGAAAATTTGGATCCATTAGAGCAAAAGGGTCACGGAAAGTTTCAGGCAAAGATCTTTGAAGTGTATTATCAATCGGATCATCCAGATCCATCATATCATCAGTAGCTGGTATAGTGCTTTGATTGATTCTGTTCCTGTAAAAGTAAGATGCAAGCATATCATTCCATTAACCTGCACAGTATAGCTACCTGGAGCAACTATTTATCCAAAGTGAACATGTTGGGAAATATTTAAACGTACAATGTGCTGTCTCCTTCATTGAAATGTGAGTTGATGGCTTGATTGAGGTCACCTCCATGTTCCTGAGTTACATTCACCAGTGTCATTATGCCTTAGACCATAGGCAGAAGAGAACAACAGGCAAAATACTGTTTTGCAGTTTAAATACAATTTTGTTGACAGCATCTATAAGATAATAGTTTGGCTGAATTCGGAAAATGAAAACAAGAAGAACAGCAAGATAGCATGCTGTTATGTGTGTTCCATCTTAAGACTGGATGCCACACAGGTCTATGGCAAATGTCACTATGACCTCCAGGTTCAACTACTTAAACTCCAATTCAGTTCTGGAACACTATGTAAATAGCTACAGAAAATTTGTGCAAATTCTACAATTCTAGGCATACAATCAGCCAAGCAACTCATTTGGAACAGGAATCACAAATCGAACCAAATCACAACAAACAATGTTGATCAAATTGGAAGGCATGTCGCAAGGTTTGATCCTTTTTCCCCAAGAAGGGCAGAATTTGAAATTTGATTATTTCCTTTTTATAAAAAAATGGCACTTGATGAATTCTAAGAGGCAATAATAGACAGGGGACAAGGTAAGCCGCGAGATTTGGTAACGCAATTCCATTCCATAACTACAGTACTACTTCAGCATTCTCTCTCGAGTCTCCACGCTCAAAAAGGGACGCAATATAAGTGTAGAAAACAAAAACAAATCGGCGCACCTCACTCCTGTGTCGCCGCATCGCATCCCATCTCACAACCAAACCCCAAATCCCACCAGCCCCCTACCCCCAAAGACAAAATTAAAGGCCGTGCCCGACCTGATGCAACCAGACCCTCCAGAGGCGAGCGATCACGCGAGATTCCGGCGCCTGAACCGAGCAAAGGGAGGGCTAAAGAAGGGGCTTTAGCGGTACCTCAAGCTTACGGACGGCGACAGCCTCGTCGGCCCCTGTGATGCTCACGAAGGTGTCGATCGCCTCCTGCGGCGGCCTGGCCATGGCTGGCAGACTCGGAGGCGGCGCCGTGGAGGAGAAAGGTAGGATAAGGGAGAAGCAGATGCGCGACCAAGAGGGAGGTGAAAGAGGACAGGTGCTCTGATCTGTGAAGCAGCGAGAGGTGACTTGTTTTCTGAAGTCTTGATGGCAACCTTGATGAAAGACTCAGATGCAAACACGATTCACCTTTTCTATGCACTCCCATACAGTCTATGATCAAAAGACTTCTTTGGGATGCTATTCATTTATAATTAAGATTTTATTTATGAATTTACGCACAAGACGACACCATTTCTTTTGTCCAAACACGTTATATTTGAAAAGATTTGTTCTAGACTGTAATGTCTTTTTTATTTAGTGCTAACTTATAATTTTATAATTTTAGATATCTTTTATTGGGATATCATTAAAAGACGTAAATAACTTTAGTATATATTTATTTTTTAAAAAATAAAAGTGATTTGACAAACCATTGTAAGTCGTCGTCACTCATGCTTTGACTTGACATTGCAAATCATGCTATGGTTCATGTACTACGAACCACAAAAATTATCTTCCACCCTCTCCCTATTCAGGACGAACTTATTCCGTGAATACCTCCGGATTGTGCCTGATTGTAGTTATAAGATGAACTTCCTTGTTTTCAAATTGCAAGTTTAATGATCCAAAATTGCGTTGCATGATTGCTGTATAAGAATCAAAAGGGACAATTATATTTTTATCTTTACTTTAGGGCTCAGTTATAATTTTACCCTATTTTTTAAGTTTGTAATTTTATCTTTACTATTTGAAAACGAACATTCTATTTACTTTTATTTTTCACACCGTTAGCTTTAGTAAAAAAAATAATTAAAAAAATAAGAAAAAATAAATAAAATATCAAAATATCATTGTATCACTCCCTCTATTCTCGTTCATAACTCAGTATATTCATAAAATTTTATATAAATTATATTGAAATTTATCAAATATTCTAAAACAGTTCAAATATTGATAAAATAATATTGAATATTATGTCAAAGTATTATCAGTGTTCCTATAACATAAGATAAAATTATAATCTCAAAAAAATAAGAGTAAATCAATGATATTTTGTCTTGTAAATGTTAAATTTAACATCGTTAAGTTGTTTTAACGGAGTAGAATTAAACTTCACCTTCACTTTTAAAAATAACAGGCAAAATCACAAATAAAAACACAATTGAACTCCAAATTAGGATAAAAACACAATTGCCCCGAATCAAGTCCTCTCGTAACTTTTGAATACCATATTTGTTCTGCTCGTCCAATAACATTGGTTCTATGTCTTTCACTATATAAACTTTTGATCCTGCAAGTACATAAGAATATGAAACAGATTTTCCAATTTTTTAATTGACGATGTTATCATATCATTGTTCACGTCAGTGTCATTGATAGAAAATAATAGAATAAAGAAAGTCCCAAAACATTCTATCCTATACTAATATTAGAGGGAAAGAGTTGAGTTTGGCTGTGGGTTAATTAGGGGGTAGAAAACTAGGTGTTTTTTTAAGATAAAAGAATAAGGTTACATCCTCTATATTGTTTGAGCGATGTACATAACCATAAGTTACAAAACAAGAGCTCTAAGTCTCACATCTTAGATTAGAAAGATAAAAGGCAACACAATGATAAATGGATAGAAACAGGACTAGTTTGTGATTCTATTCGTAAACTTCTACTCGAACTTCACAAAAACTTCTATGATTATCAACTCCAGCAACCAACATCCATCCCACGCTTATTAATATAGTAGGGTAGCAAAACTAAAGCAAATGCGCATAAGACGCACATGAGCGCAGCTCACCCGGGGCGATGAGAGCAAAACAACTTGCCGACTGCCGCTACAAGATTCGCAGTTGGGCTAGATGCTCACTGACTTTAATACACGTAAAACCGCTAAAAGTGTGAGACCCAGACTCAGTCCACACATCAAAAGCTATGGTACACGTACGTGTACAGGAAGCGAGGGAGATGATGATTTGCCCCAGCTAATTAAGCTCCAGGAGTTCGCCGCATCTTGGATCTCACTGATCACAGCAGTGGGGAATGCTCCCTTACATCCAAGTGGTTTCGTTTTGGAGAGGAAAATGGCAGAGTGCCTGCGGTAGTGCTATATACGAGTAGTAAGTAGAGAGCAAAGTTATGTATAACCATGCAGGGTACGATTCTATAATTAAATAATTACAGAACTACTCCCTCTATTCCAATAAAAACTTATTTCTAGGTTTTATTAAATACGACTTTAACCAATAATTTTAACAAATTTTATTAATATTAGTGTCGATGCCTCAATTTTCACCTTCCTAACAAGGCGTGGGCTGAAACCAAAATTTACCGAAGACATTCGTGGACCTGGGCCCAAATACAAACAGTCATATGTAAAACGGCTGCCCATGACTCCACGACGCACGACGGAGCATTTGAAGTACGATTGATTACTACTAGGGAGTTAACGTCAATTAAAAGGCCGTTACGCTTAATAGCCGTGCTCGTTATAATTAGAAATAGACGTTATCAGTGTTATAATGTGGTAATTATCATTACTATGAGAGGTGCGTCCCTCCTATAAATATAAATATGTAACCTGTCCGACAGGGCAAGACATATATTTCTAGAGCAAGAAAACACACACTCACTAGACGTAGGGTTGTTATTTTTCGGAAGGCCCAAACCAGTCTAAACCATTCGTGTCAGTCCTCTTCGTGATTAGCTTCACAATACTCACACATTTGACCATATTCACAACATCTGCCAATCCTCCGAACTTATATTTCGGTCATCGACAGAGACGCGCTAAGAAGGGGAGTGTGAGATGAAGTTAGTCTAACTTTCATCTATGGCTTTCACAAGCAACCTCATGTTCTCGGCTGGCACCACGTTCTGTTTCAGAACATTGGTTTTTGTCGCCGATGAAGAAGGGTTTTTGGCCCATCATCCGAAGTTCCTAGAAGCTTTTTCTCATATCTCGTTTGAGATGCCTACTACGATTGAGATTCCGAGTGTTCCACTCAGGTTTCGACAATCTGTTGGTCCTTCAAAAGATCAATTGGAGCAGCTACAAACTCAATCCAAGGTGATTCTTAACCTTGTCAATGGCAAGTTCTCCGGGCTGAGGCTAAAATGCTACAACTCCAGTAGCGACAGCGACAACGACTGCACCGACGATGATTTCGGCTCCGATGAGGATTATCCCTCAAGAATGGGGTATCCGAAGTGGAATCGTAACATTGTGATGCGACAGATCAATGTGGCTGAAGAAATAATCCAGCACCTTCTGCTGGGTCATCGAGTAATCTTCCCACCATTGGTTCTACTGCACACAGGACCAACTTGCCGGGTCCTCCGATAAGAAATCTACAAACTGATTTTGAAGCTACTCGTCTCCAAACAATCCTAGAGTGCATGCAGCATTTGGCAGCTGATGGTTCGGCCTTAGCGCCATTGGTTCAGCAAAGATTAGAGATTGCGGTTCGCATAGGCCATGCTATGTCGTCAGGTCAAAATCAACCTAAGGCTTCACGCCGTGGCAATTCTTATGGAGGTATATCCTCCCGAAGAGCACCCTCTGCTTCGGCTACATCTCCCCGACAGGGACACCATTTCTCTGTTGGAGATTTACGGCATAGCCTCGACAGGCAACGAAGTCAAAGGGGTCAATCTGGTGAACAACCGCATAGACATGATGCGCGCAATGACATTGATGTCAACAGGCGTCATAAAGAGGTAGCTGAAGTTGCTTCTCATCAGACTCGATCGAGCCGGAGCTCATTTAAGGCTCTTGCTCCAAGTCTTCGTCAAGTTCGATGGCCTGAAAAATTCATGTCAGGCCCGATCGAGAAGTATGACGGATCATCAAATCCTGAAGAATTTCTTCAGGTTTACTCCACGGTTATAGAAGCGCTGGAGGAGATGATAGAGTGAAGGCTAATTACTTACCTACTGCTCTGTCAGGACCAGTCCGATCGTGGCTGGTGAATCTTCCCAAGTCCACGTTTTAGATTTGGAATCAGCTCTACGCGAACTTCATCGAGAATTTCTAGGGAACCTTTGAAAGGCCCTCGACAGCGGAATCCTTTCGGACCATCAAACAAAAACCCGATGAGAGTCTTCGAGATTATGTGAAGAGGTTCAGTCAGACGAGAAATTCTATTTCTCATATTGAAGATCTGAAGGTCATTATAGCCTTCAGAGAAGGAGTATCTTATGTGTACACCGCAGAACGGCTAGCCATCGAGGAACCACGAACAGTGAGCCACCTCATGTCAATCGTCGAAACCTGCATCAAGGCATCAGAAACTCGAGCTCGAATTACCAGAGAAACCAAGACTAAGAGCTCTTGCAAAACATCTGATGATTGGGAGCTCAATGTCGCTAAAAAAGAAGGTAGTGAACGTCATAAAAAGAAGAAACGACCCTTTGATAGACCCGAAGATGCACAGAAGTGGTACCCGATTCATCGGTCCAGATTTCATAACTTCACTGATTGCACTTATTACATTGATCAAAAGAAAAAAGATGTTTTAGAACCTCTGCCAACACCTCGACTCGAGGCTTCGGCCAGGGGCCGTCGGAGGGTCGAGGAGGAAGATGAAGAAGAATTCTCTGAAGTTAACATGATCTTCGGTGGAAGTACTACGGTTCCATCTAAAACCCAGTACAAGAAGTACGAGCGGGAGGTGCTCAATGTCGTTCCTGTTAGTAAGAAGATGCGGTAGCATGAAGTCCCGATCATGTTTGGCCCTGAAGATCACCCGAAGACGGAGCTGTCAACTAGAAACTTGCCGTTCGTCGTCAAGATACCAATCCATCTCAGCAATGTTGCCAAGACTCTCGTCGATACAAGTGCGGCCTTGAACCTCCTCATGAAGTGTACTTATGAGGAAATAGGTTTGCCATTAGCAGGATTGTAGCCTGTGGATGAAAGATTCTACGGAGTCATTCCAGGGGTTTCATCAAAGCCCTTGGGAAAGATTGATCTGACCGTTGCTTGCGGTCACGGAGACAACAAGCGTTGAGAAGTCCTCACTTTCAAGGTGACAGATTTGATTCGGCATACAACTGTATCCTCAGGAGGCCATTTCTTTTGAACTTCATGGCTGCTGTTCATTCAGCTTATGCCACCATGAAGATGCCAGGACCCCTAGAGGTCATCACGGTCGTCTCTGATCTTAAAGAGGCAGTCAAATGCGACATCAATTCTTTGACCCATGTAGGTCACTTCAAGCAAGGAGTCTTGAAATTTAGTTTTTCCAAGCAAGCCCGAACAGATGGTGGTACGGTACTTGTTGTACCAAACCCACCATCAAAGTTTCAGAAGTGCCGGTTCTTGAAGTCTCGGCTCCTGAAGAAGAAATTGTGCTGCCACCAGCACCGAACAAGAATATTTCGCTGGACCCTAATAAGCCAGGAAAGCAAGTTGTCGTTGGGGGTTCTTTATCCCCAAAATAGGAACTCGCGCTCGTCACTTTCCTTCGGGCAAACGTCGATATCATTGCATGGACACCTTCGGACATGCCCGGGATCTCTAGGGAGGTAACTGAGCACAAGTTGGGAATTGACCCGATTCTCAAGTCGGTCAAGCAAAAAGAATAGAGATATACTCCAGACAGGCCCGACGCTATTCGCGAGGAAATCACTAGGCTTTTACAAGCTGGGTTCATTAGAATGGTAGATTATCCTACATGGCTAGCAAATCTTGTATTAGTGAAAAAGCCCGATGGTTTGTGATGGATGTGTATTGACTATACGTCTTTGAATAAAACATGTCCTAAAGATGAGTATCCTTTGCCTCGAATTGATCAGATTGTGGACTCAACGTCTACGAGCAAATTATTAAGTTTTTTTGACACTTACTCCGGCTATCATCAAATCAACATGCGAGTTGAAGATGAATAAAAAACTACATTTATCACTCCTTTCAGAGTTTATTGTTATGTGAAAATGCCTTTCGGTCTCAAAAACGTCGGGGCTATGTATCATAAATGTGTCCATACCATTTCTAAACACCAAATCGGAAGGAATGTCGAAGCATATATCGATGACATCATTGTGAAGCCTAAACAGCGGGGATCTGCTTACAGACCTCACAGAGACTTTCGATAATCTTCGGAAGTTTTAGATGAAGTTAAACCTGAAGAAGTGTGTCTTCGAGATATCTTCTGGCAAGTTGCTGGGATATATGGTCTCTGAAAGAGGGATCGATGCAAACCCGAAGAAGGTGGAAGCTATTGAACAGCTCCAACCACCCCAAACTCAGACGAAAATCCAGAAGCTAGCTGGCATGATGGCTGCCCTTAGTACATTCATATCCTGATCAAGAGAAAGAAGTATGCCATTTTATAACCTTTTACGTAAATAAGATGGATTTCAATGAGATAGTCAAGCGAAAGCGGCTTTTTTAGAGCTGAAGCAATATCTCAAGAATATGCCTACCCTAGTTCTACCAAAGCCCGAAGAAGAGTTGTTGCTTTATGTTGCAGCTTCGGATTCGGTGGTTAGTACTATTCTGACAGTAGATCGGGTCAATGATCAAGGAAGTTCAGTTCAGTCACCAGTGTATTTTGTTAGTGAAATCTTTAAGGATGCTCAAACAAGGTACCCACAGGCTCAGAAGTTGTTATATGCCGTGCTGTTGACATCTCGAAAGCTAAAGCTTTATTTCTTGGCACATCCCATTAAGATAGTATCTGATCACCCACTCTCTTGCATTTTATACAGTAGAGATGCTACTAGATGCATATCTCATTGAATAGTAAAGTTAGGACAATTTCATATAGAGTTCATACCTCGGAGAGCCATCAAGAGTCAAGATTTAGCGAATTTTATTGTTGAATCGACCCCATCTAGTCCTCAAGATGAAGAGGCATTGTTTGATCATTGGGTGATGTATTTTGATGGTTTTTTTACCCTAAAAAGGGCTAAGACTGGTGTTGTGTTGAAACCTTTCGAAGGGGAGCCTTTGAAGTATGCCCTTCAGTTGAAATTTAAAGCCACCAATAATATTGCAGAATATGAAAGCTTGATTAATGGTCTATACATTGCTAAGTCCATGGGCATCAAGAGATTGCTGATCCGAGGCGATTCTCAATTGGTGGCCCGATAGGTCCATAAGGAATATGAATGCAAGGATGAGAAGATGGCTGCGTATTTAAAAGCTGTTCGGGCAATGAAAAGTTTTTTTGACGAATTTGAAATCCGATACATTTCTCGATTGAATAACCAAGATGCAGATCATCTCGCCTGGTTGGCCTCTTCTCGATCAGTAGTGCCCGATGATATTATTATTGAAGAAATCTGACAGCCATCTGTATTGCTTAAGATGCCCACTGAGGCTCGTGAAATATTTTTGCTTGATCTTGAAGAACCCAAAGATTGAAGATACCCGACCAGAGTATTCATTGAAGGTGATCCAATTACAGATGATGATCCGACAACTGAGCAAATTGCTCGAATTGCCAAGAATTATACCATTATTAATGGGGTATTATAAAAAAAGAAGAAATGGGATGCTGATGAGGTGTATTTCTCAAGATCAAGGTATGCAACTGCTCAATGATATACATGGAGGTGTTTGTGGCTCTCATAATTTTGCCAAAACTTTGGTTAGAAAAGCATTCCACCATGGATTTTACTAACCGACAGCAAATCAAGATGCCACTGATCTAGTACGCAAATGTAGTCATTGTCAATTTTTCTAGCATCAAACAACTAAACATGCTAGTTCACTGCATACCATCCCTCTGTCCTGGCCATTTGCTATCTAGAGAATAGATATCATCGATACTTTGCCCAAGGGATAGAAAGGATATAAGCACATTATTATAGCTATTGATATCTTTACCAAGTGGATAAAAGATGAGCCATTGGTAAACATTACTCAAGAAGCTGCAGCCAAGTTTTTGAAGGGAATTGTTGTGCGCTTTAGAGTTCCAAAGCAGATCATCACAGATAATAGGACTCAGTTCAAAGAAAATAAGTTTCAGCAGAGCTTTGCTGACTTCGGGATACAGCACTCAGACTCTTCGGCAGCTCACCTGCAAACCAATGGCCAAATTGAAAGAGGCAACGGTTTGATCATTCAAGGAATGAAGAAGCGAATGCGAGAAAAGCAAGAAGCTAGAGGAAGAAATTGGGTCAAGAACTGCCCACAGTATCGTGGTCCTTGCGCACAAACCCGAGTCGAGCAACCAGAGATACACCGTTTAATCTGGTATGAGGCTGATGCAGTATTGCCCTTGAAAGTGCATTTGGGTTCTCATCGGGTGTTGCATTTTACAGAAGAAAGTCAAGTCGAAGCAAAAAATCTACATCTTATCTTATAAGAAGAGTCCAGAAGATAGGCAGTGATAAAAGTAGAGAAATATCAAGCCCTGCTGCGCAAGTACTATAACAAAAAAGTTGTGCATCGTATTCTGGAGGTTGGGGATTTAGTCTTCAAGAAAGATATCAACACCACAGATAAGCACAAATTTTTTTTTTCTCTTTGGAAAGGGCCTTACATCATAGTCAATCAAGTATCTCATGAGGCTTACGTACTAGCTCATATCAATGGCGATTTGTTACCGAACACATTGAATGCTGACTAGTTACGAAAGTTCTATGTGTAATGTGTATTTGGTGAAATTTTGAATAAAGAATAATCGTTCATTCTCAAGAAATTGTCTTTATTATATAAGGAGGTTTTAGCCATCCCAAATGGTTCAATAAAGTGCTCTTTTTCTTTTCTCCATTCAGCCACTCTATCTTAGCCACCAGAGTGTAACACAAGATATGACCCTGATAGACACTTGCGGCCACTTATCATCAATGATCTTTTCAGATCACTATTCAAGCACTCAATTTTAGCCGCCAGACAGTAACACAAGATATGATCCTGATAGGTACTTGCGGCCACTTGTCATCAATGATCTTTTCAGATTACCATTTGGGCACTCTATCTTGGCCATCGGACAGTTATACAAGATACGACCCTAATAGTCACTTGCGATCATCTCTAAGAGTGATTTTCTCGAAACAGTTATCTTATATAGCTATGAGCTTAATCACACCAACCCACCATAGGCACCACCTATCTACCTCTTGATATGACGATTTTAGACACGGATGTCTTTCACAAGGCTGAAGTCCTAAAATACCTATCGAGTACATATGAATTACTCTAAGTTCCTTTCTACACTCACATATACATTGCGTACAGAAAGCAAGGGGCTACATATATCATACTCATAAATGATTATGTAATTTACAATTGGTATATACTACATGCATCACATTAGTTTTCATCTGAAGAGTGATCAATACTATTAATATCATCTACAAACGACTTAGTAGCATCAACCACATCTTTTAAAAGCTTTTGGCATTGTTCAGATGAGGAACATTGAAATCCAAAACAAACCAAAGAAACATCCAGATTAGGATAATGACTTTAGTGCAGGCAAGCATATATGATGCTCCAGTGACCATATCTTCAGAAGATGACGACTTCTACAATTTATTATTTTTAGCTTTAGTAGCTTTCAACTTGGACTTGACAGTCTCTAGTTCAATGGTCACCTCTTGAAGTTGCTTGCCTTTGTTGGTAATCTCTGACCTAGCGCTTTCCAGTTCTTTTGATATGTTCTGAATCTGTTTGTCTTTTTCATTAGCTTTCTTTGCCAATTATGCATATATAAGTTAGATAAGATATAGTTCAAAGAACAAAACAGGTTATGCTGCTCAAACATAGGCATATACTCTTTGCCACTTCTTTCAAGCTAGAAAACTTCTCTTGCAATTTAGCATAATCTACTGTCTGGAGTCTTGCTTTTTCTTCAGCAGCATCAATTGAAAATCCAGCAATAGTGTAAGAGTCCATAACTTATGTCCGCAAAGCATCAGCTTGTTTCTGCAGGATATCTGATAAATTCATAACAGCTTTCCGAACATATGAGAAGACTTTTTGATGATCATCTGGAGTTTCTTTTGTCTCATCTATCCTCGGGGAAGTAATGGCAGAAATAATCCTAGAAACTCTGAATAGGCTAACAATTTGTTGGTTCAAAGTTAATAAGGAGGAAGTTTGGTTCAGATCATACCTCGTGTGAACAGTTTTCTTCACTTTCAATCGTTTGATGGTTCTCTTTGGGCTATGTTGATGCTCTTCTTCCTGATCAAAAGGGTGAAGTCCTTTATAAATAGAAGTAAAAACTTGTTTAAGTGGAACCAAATGCCTCTGAAGATAAGAATTTCATGCCTCTGATTCACGATAATGTTTGATGATACTAGACTGCACTGGATGAGGAGAGTATTGAGCCATGGTATGTGCAGGGCCTGAACCACTAGATCTTGAAGTTGTTGCTTGAGGAGTATTAGAGCCAGCTAGAGCAACTCTTTTGAGAGCAGCAGAAGAGTGGCTTATAGAGGCACTTGCAGCCTGCATCTCTAAGGCCCTCACTGTTATATCCTCTTCGAGAGTTAAAGCTTGTTGCTCTGGGACCCCAGTCACAGGTTCAGCACCTAGCAATTCTTCATATGATGAAAGTATCACTGCCTCCCCAAATAGTTTAGGCAAAGTCTTAGCCTGACCTTGTTCAAGAATGTTATCTCCGGCAGTCTCTTTATTGCCCTCATTATCATTATCATCATCGAGGACAACATCAACGTCATCTGATTTAATAGCAAACCTCCTATGTGATCAAAGATCAATGGTCAAAACAAGTAAAAAACAGGCAATACATTGCAGTTGAGAATAATTAGTACCACTGGAGGAGAATTTGCAGCAGAAAAGGGTGGAGGAAGGCCCTTTGGCCTGGTGACTTTGTGATCACTAAGATCACTTTAAGACGGGCCACCACTTCGTCTTCTGAAATCTCTGCAATGGTTCAATACACCAGAGTGTCAACTAGCAAAAAGTATATGCCAACTAGCCAACTATTCAAGTTACTGAAGATTACCTTTGAGAGAAGATCTTGCTATATCTCGAAGACCAATATAACCAAAGGCTAATGGATGCCTTATCGCAAGTGGATTCAATCGTCTTCGCACAAATTCATCAACAATTGTTTTTCCATTCAGACCCTTGCGTTTAAGCTCCAGAATTTCTGCAAGGAGTGCCCTGATTCTGTTGGATTGATTTGGAGGAATATTTGCACTTGGAGCAATGCATGACATTATGTACTTCCCCTTTACTTTTGATTTGTTCAGAATCTCCACGAGGAACCACCTATGATCACTTCCCTCCTAGCTCTTCCTGAGGCATGGATCGATATATTGTTTCTCACTCCTTAGGGTGAAGCCAACTAAAAAGACCATTACTTGTTTGCTATAGTAAAAGGCTGTGTACAAAGTTTTTCAAAGGGAAAGGTCTAGTTTGATTCTCAACCAGCATTCACAGAGCATTACAAATATGCTTAAAGAAACGACGGCACTAGGTTTAAGGTACCAACTCTATCTTAGAAGCTTGGCAGACAGATATGAGAAATTTTGAAGCAGGAACACAAAATTCATTAAAAATGTGTGATTCAAAAACCGCTAATTGTCCATTAGAAGGCCCAGCATAATCTTTAACCTCTGAAATCTCAGATATTATGAATTCAAAAATAATATCTCAGTCATACAGACTCTTCAGTCTCTTCTAAGTCATAGTGGTGGTCTTCTAGTACTTTTGTCTTGTCCCCTTCATTTCCAGAGGCCATGGCACTGCGAGCCAGAGGAGTAGATATGGAAGAACTGCCAGATTCTGAATGCCTGGGTGAGGACAAAACCTAGAAGATGATTTAAGGGCGGCGGAGAGTGTTGCTCAAGTGTTGATGCTTGGATTGCAAAGAAGGAATGGGGAACGGCGCTGAGATAGTGAAAAAACTTTCTCTCGGTGCCAAGACTAACAAAAACACAGTAGTGGCAGTTATTGAAATTCGAATCGACAAAGCTTCTCTAGGAAGGAACCTCAAATGCCTGATGTGCTTAACGCACGCAAGAGGATCAATGCCCGAAAAGTTATCGGTCCGAGGAGAAGCGACAAAATACTCGATGTGCTCAACGCACACAAGAGGCTCAATGCCCGAACAGTTATCAGTCCGAGAGAAAGTGGCAATTGCCCGATGTGTTTAACGCACATAAGGGGCTCAATGCCTGAGCACCCGAAGTGCTCAACGCACTGCAAAAGGGACCCACGGCATCCACTTTTCTATGCCCGATGAGCTCAACGCTCGCAAGGGACTCGGGTACAATGTGTCGCAAACACCCGATATGCTCAAACACGCTAAATGAGTTCGGTCGTTTGTGGCTCTTTGTGCCTAAAGTGCTTAACGCGCTTGAAAAATTCAAATATCAATACTTGTACATCCGAAGAGACTAATTTTGAGTATAAACGGTTCAGCTAACCATAGTTGCAGTAATGCGCTAAGAAAAGTAAGCTCGAACAAGTACATATTCAAAATTCTTTAAAAAATGTTTCATAAGATATATCCAAATCCTTCAGCATTACACATTTCTGAAATGAAGGAAGCTTCATAGAAGATGATACAAGACTTTTTCACTACCACAATTATATTACTGGTCCAAAAACTCCAGTTAAGGGGAAAAAAGTCCTAAACTTAAACAAAGCTATCATCCCTTCATTCTTAGACGGAGACTTCTTCTGAGCAATAAGAAGAGGAGATGATTCCAAGGGACCAGAGTTCTTCTGGCCAGCCGTTTCTTCTTCTTCTCCTCTCCCTGAGGAAGACATCAAGGAATGATGTCCTGAGTAAGGAAGAATCGGAGGAGAAGCTTCAGCGCCCTCATTCTCTCTATGGTCATCCTCTCTTTCAGAGTCCCTCAAGACTACCACCACATCAGGGCCTGACATTCTCTAGTGGTTTTTATTCAATTCGACATGAAGACGCCGAGTAAATTCAGCATCTACAGAAGTGTCGGGATCAGCCTCTAGATCCACAACATTTGGGTCGTTTTCCTCCATCAATTCAAAAAGCCCACCAGGAGGGACCGCATAGATCTCCTCAATGGTGGGTAACTTGGGAGAAGAAATACGATGCGTTGGATCCCTTGACATAGAAGGGCTAGAGGCTCCTGCACCCCTATGGAAGAAGAATCCTCTCCAACACTCGTCGACAAAGATCGAATCCTCTTGGCAAAGCGTTTCTTGCCTATGGTTACGACTAGACGGTTATTGCACAAGGATCTGAAAAGAGTGGAGAAAAGAAGTGTTTTGTAGAAGAACTTTTATCCCATCCTTCCTATTTATAAGTGGAGAACGATCCTTCGAGATCCCAAAGGACGCCTGGTCTTTGCTTTCTGACAGTGAAAAGCACAACGCTTAGACCGGTCAAAAGCAGGAATCGAGGCAGCAGAAGTAAAGACGAAAATTGAACCTAACCGTCGAGTCTTGTCATTTGAATACCTCCTCAAGTTTGCAGCAGCAATGACAGAAAAAAGATACGGTTCGATCTTATCAATCAAATTACCGAAGACTGAAGACAGACAGCCACTTAGAAACATGTTCAAAGGCTTATGTCGATGCTTAATTTCCGCCTCTCGAACAGGCATGGACAGAAACCAAAATTTACCGAAGACGTTCGTGAGCCTAAGCCCAAATACAAACGGTCATCTGTGAAATAACTACCCATAACCAACCATACACCACAATGCACGATGCGCTATTTAAAGCATGATTGATTGTCAAAGAGTTACACTAATTAAAAGACCGTTACGCTTAATAGCCGCACTCATTGTAATTAAAAATAGATATTATCAATATTATGACGTAGTAATTATCATTATCACAGAAGACACGTCCTTTCTATAAATATATAACATGCCTGAACATCTGTTTTCAGAGCAAGAAAACACACTCGCTAGACAAAAAATTGTTATACTCCGAAAAATCCAAACGAGTCTAATAATCTCGTGTCAATCCTCTTCGATCCTCTTCATGATTAACTTCACAATACTCACACATTCAACCCTTTTCGTAACATCTGTCGATCTCTCGAACTCATATTTCAATCATCAAAAATTAGTAATATAAATTATATATATTATAAAAGTATTTTTTTATGAATTTAAAAATACAAATACTAAGTTTTAAATTTTAACCAAATTTATAAATTATCATTGGTCAAGTTTTTACTGAAAGGAGTTAGTAGAACCGACGACAGGTTGACCAATTGCTGCTGGTAGTCCAAGTGGTTTAATCTTTCAGACCTTTCAACTCTATTGAAACGCTGACCATACAAGTCATCGTATCCATTGTTCAGCTTTACACTGGATACGTCGACCCTTTCTATTCAAGCCCGCGGGTGGTGTTGCTCCTGTTGTGTCCATGCCCGGCATGCCTCTTGTGGTGCCTGCGCTCCCTCGCATCCGTCTCGTGCAGCCACGACGGCACCTGCTGCCTCGGACCATCCAAGTTCAGTGCCGCCTTGCCGCGCCGGTGCTTGTGTCCGTCACTGTGCTGCACGCCGAGCGCCTCCTCGTGCCTGTACCAGTGGCCTCCCATCGCCGCGTCGGGCTGCTCCTCGCCATGCCTGTGGAGAACGCGGTGGTGGTGGTGGTGATGGCCGTGGTGCCTGCGGTGGTGCTCGCCATGGCGGTGAGGGTGCCGGTGGTGGCCTCTCCTGTGCCTTGTGTGCGCTCCGTCGCGTGGCTCCAGCCCGAACAGGTCCTCCCACCAGTCGTACACGTGATCGAAGAAACCTTTCTGATGCAGAAACCACAGGAGCAACGCAACTGCAAGGCAAATGGAGAAATGTTTTGTTTTCTCAGCGTTGGTCACGCGGTTCAAGCGTTCGGCATTAACGAAGTGGTGAAAGTCGTAGTTACCAGGGAGTACTGTAACAAGGAGCAGGGCAACCGACATTACCATCCAGCCGAAGCATATGTCCTGAAAATGGCAACTGAAGTCGAAAAAGCTCGAACATTTGGTCCTACTGCAAGATGGTATGGTCAGAGTCACAAAACGTAAAAATAATATAAGCTGTTCAGAGGAATCGATGAGAGCCAACAAAAGCATTTGTCAGAGATAGCGAGCAAAGAAGGGCCTGAGGACCTGCAGAATCTGCCAGTAAAGAAGTTAATCACACTGTCCCAGATCCAATGCCAAAAAGCTTTGACGTCTTCAAAGAAACCCATGATGCCACCCTTCTTGGGTTCATTTGGCGTACCGATCTACAAAGATTTGAGTGTAACTAGTGGGGATGTGAGCATGTGACATCAAAATTTTGTGACAAAAGTTTAGATGGATGAATTGTTTGGAAAGCATGTACTGTGTCACATGATGATCCTCTATGGAAAAGGTTAAAAAAAATATACTTAGGCCACCTTGAAATATTTTATAATGAAGTGCTGAGTTGCTTAGCCATATGAAACAAGATTCAACACAAAGATGTATGACATGATACCATGATAGCATTTGATGAACTGGAGCAAGAGATTCAGATTCTTATTCAGGCAAATGATCGTATAGATCGACATTTAAGACTGTTGGCAAATTTCAGAGATCAATCTAACTAGAATATCTAATCAAATATAGGAAAACTATTGGAGTCATGTTTCTTCAGGACCTGTGTTCCATTTTTAAGAACCGTAGATGTAGTAGAGAATTGACATTCTGCTCTGTCGATTTCACTGAAATTTGATGCCTTAAGAATAGCTGAATGGAGCATAAAGGTAATGTTAAGTCCTAATATGGTCAAATTGATAGGACAGCTAATGTGAAGCTCGTGTACAGTTTCTAGCCCACCTGTACATCGATAGTTTGCTGCTTGATCCGTAGATGTATGCAGATTGAATAATCGTATAGTTGCTTCACCTGGTTTCATGATAAAAAACTGCTCCTGAGAAAGACATTGAGCAAAATTCAGGTCAATCAATCAAATAACAAGATAAATTGAGCAAGTTTATGTATAAAAAAAAGGATAAAGCCCCTCATGTATATAATCTCCTAAACTATGTCTTGGTTTATTTTACTCCGTCAAAACGTGATTTTGGGTCAATTTACCCTCTCATGTAATTTGTCTTTTTTAATTCTCCGTACACACGCATAATCTTAAGATAAAACTTTACGAGATGATAAAGCACAT
>BCLH01000518.1:96487-125120 GCA_001602315.1 Zoysia pacifica | reverse complement strand
TCGTTTTTCTTCTTTTTTTGTATTCCAAAGATTAATTTACTATTTAAATGTCTTTCCCTATAAAAATAACGATAAAAATTTTATCATCATTTTTTTACATGTGTTATGATGTGTTTTATCAACTCGTAAAGTTTGATTTTAAGATTATGCTTGTGTATTAAGAAACAAAAAAGACAAATTGCAAGAGGGGGTAAATTGACCCAAAATCATGTTTTTAGGGGGTTATTTGGACTTTGTCTATACTTGAGGGGAGTAAATTAGACTTTATCCTTAAAAAAAAAAGGTAAACCAAAATGTCCAGAATAATCAGGCAGCTTGTTGACAATATTAAATTACATTCCACGTAAAATTTAAACTCTTACAGGAATGGGTCTATGAAAATGTCTAGTAACCAATAATGCAAGTACATGGAGAAATATGCAGCTGATAGTAAATATTACCTCAACTTGATTAATGCCACTTAAGCACTTGAACTACAAAAGAGCAACGTATAGGTTAAAATTAAAGAAAATCAAAGTCAGCTGCAAAGAAACGAATAAGGCACTTAAGCACTTAAGTTGAGCTTGGACTACACAGAACTGAGAACTTAACACCACTATTAAACAGGAAAAAGAACAAGGCACTACTTTTCAGAATTTGAATACTAAAAAAGAAGAAAAACGAGACCTACCAGGGGTTGCCATCCCACGCCCCTCCCCCCTCCCCCACCCACCCACAGCATTTTTTTTTTTTTTTTTGCAATGAAAGACCTCACAGAGGTCAAGAAAACTCCCGAACCCCTACCCACCCTTACATAGCAGTACCCATGTGAATGAACAAAGGCATGGGTCAGGTCTTAGAACTGTGCTTCAGCATGGGACATACACGTTGATTTTTTTAACCTCAACATGAAATTTGCACCCACAGGGAGTCGAACCTAGGACCTGAGAAGTGCTGCTAGAGCCAACTAACCAACTCAGCTAGAAGCCCATTCACTAATAACAAAGAAAAGAATAGTTAATAACATAACATCGACAGAAACAGAGGAATAAATTCTATGATTAAATGCATACCGTCAGGCTATATGAAGCCTCTAATTTACCAATATTCTTGGTTGTGATGTTAGCAACACCAGCTTGACTTAAAGCTTCAAATGTCGGAACCTTAATGCTAATTATCCTCCCTGGACTCCTGGTAAGAAAGTGCAACAAATTAGATATTTATTTAAAATCATGAATATGTAGTAATTACCTATAGCAGAGCCTGAAACAGAAGACTAGTAAGGTCTTATGTCCCTGCTATTTGTCAATCATATCATACAGAGACAAAACTTTAATTGGAATAGTGTTTGATTCTTGTTTATGAAATAGTATTTGCTTCGTAAAGTAGGGTTGTGGTCTACCAACATAAATCCAGCTGTAACTTATGAATCAAAAGGCATAAATGTTACTAGTACCTCTGATAGACATATTCGATATCATCAGCACTTAGCTCTAGCAGCAAATTGGTATTGAGAACTTCTGTGACTCCCACAGAAAAAGAATAAACACCTGCATCCTGTAAGGGGTGTAGCAAAAGCTCTATCCAATATTGGCAAATGAGAATAGGAACGGGAAAAAACTGATGGGAACGTAACTGGATGTTGATTGATCCTCTGAAATCTTCCCTCCACGACGTGTATGGGCTGCAGCTTCTTCTGTATTCTATTTTTGTCATCCTAACACAATTGATAGCAGCCTCTCAAGACAAGTATAGAATTGTTTAATGAGTAGGTACTTGACTCATAATGGTGACCTCACCAGCACAAAACTTAATTGTGGAGTTACTTTGTATATGAAGTAAATGGCAAAAACAAATCTGAAGTTTGCATGAAAAATGATTCAAGAGCCTTTTTCAGAGTGCTAACATGCTTGTAACACAGCGGCAATGCTTCAAATCCCGGTCTCACACCAAAAAAGATCACTCACTAGTTCCCCTAAAAAAGGGATTAACAAACGACCAATGGAGGGTAGGTCCTCATGTACGACTTAAACTGGGCTAAGTACAGATCCACAGTGGAGAGTCTCCCCATATATGGGAGGGAAGCTTTCATATCCTTTTTCAGGCCCGGTTTCGAGTGCTTCTTTTTAGTTGCACTACATCGGGAGAGGTTTTCCTCCATCAGGACTAGTTTCTTTAAGAAGCTGAGAGTGGTGGCGGCCAGTTGATGTAACTTCTGTTTTCTACAGTCAATATAAATATATAACAGTACTTCCCATTTGGGGAAAAATTAATCAGGGGCTTTAGAAATGTTTAGTTACTTTAACTAAATAATTACCTCCATAAAGTTCCAAAGCTGATTTTGCAAGCAGCTCCACAATGCTGATGAACAGAAATCAGGTTGCCTTTGGAAAGCCTCATAACCAACTCCGATTTTGTTGCATTCAAGACCAGTGTATGTAAAATAAAATTTCTCCAACAGCATCCACCTTGAATATTCATCCCCAATGACCCGTGGCTGGCCACTACCAGCACCCTTTGGTATAAAACATTACAAGAATATTTTACAGCCACATATTAGAGTATTGAAATACATCATAGTCTCAAGGTGCATATCTTAATTTGATCATGTACCTTCCGGGGAGTCACGAGATAGAAGTCCTCAAATGATGGTATGCTTGTATAACCAGCAAAGTCACCAACAAGACTTACTTTCAGAAAGTTGTCTCCAGAAACAACGGTTTTATTCTCAGGACCAACAACAACCTCCTGCAGTGCAATTGATCAAAATACAGTCATAAATAGATGCCATGCCAGAAATCTATCTCAAGACAGAAATAAATAAGAGGTCACAAGAGTTGAAAAAAAAGTAAGCCTGGTTTGCTAACCAAGTGTAAATATTCAGAATCTTAGTCCCTAAAAAGGAGAAAAATATCACAAACATTAAAAAATAAGGGTATAGCGAACCTAGGTTACCAACGTTCCATTTAGTCTAAAGATCATGGGTACGATTGCTAACGAAACAGATAATTTGTCATGAGGATTTCATTTTATATTTTATTCTAAAGACTGAAAGTGTGAATGAAAACTACAAAATTTAAATCGTACCGATACAGATGAACCTTTCTTCACCTGTACTCTGATGCTGAACCCAAGAGATTGCTTCCCAATTTCAAAAACATGGAACCTGTTCATGAGAAAATAAAGTAAGAGACAAACACATATTACTATTGGACCTGAAAAATAATCTAGGAAACCATGAGAAGCAATGAGGAGTACTTCTGTTAAGGAGCAGAAAAAATTTACTTTTGTCAAAAAGAATAAACTTAGTTTTCAAATATAAAGATCCTACTTCCACATGGTGGTAGCATGTTGGAGTGAGAGTAAATAGATAAATTTCACAAATACATGTCTTTGACAATACTACAGATTTAAGGAGATGTATCAAAAAATTACTGATTTAATGTGCTGGATCACACAACTAAGAAATATAAAAAAAACTACAGGCTTAAGGACTCAATTTATCACAAAACTACAAATTTAGGGTCTCTAAAATCTGTAGCTTTATGATACTTTTGAGCACTAAATGTAGCTTTGTGATATAATATTCGTAAAATGTGTAGTTTTGCGATACAACTCACTAAATTTGTAGTTTTGTGTTACAATAATGTATTAAAAACTACAGTTTTGTGATACACCTCCTTAACTATGTAGTTTTCTGATAGGTTTGACAAAGAAGCTATAGTTTTGTGAATTTTGCTCTAATAAGATCTTAGCAACCGTACATAACATATTATCTGAAGTGTAACGAAGAGTGGCCTCTAGTCAAGTCCAGACAATGTACCAATTAATCTTTTATATCAGTAGACACAGTGATAAGTCAAGAATTTTTTTTACTTAATAGTTACAATATAAATATAAAAAGCAATCACAAATAGTAACGTACCAGTCACCAGGAAATCGTACACAGTGAGCCGTATTATGTTTTCCTTTGATCATTTTATCGACTACAAAATTGATGAGTTGTGAAAGCCGTGTCAGGTAGTGTGCTCAAAAGTATAAACATGCAAAATAATTATTTATGAACTTACTAAAGTTTCCACAAGATGTTTGAACACGGTTGTCCCCACATGGACAGCAAACAGGCTAGTGCAAACCAAAGTACAGCCAAAGGTTAGAATCATACTAAAATTTAAATTATGTATTCAGAAGTACAAAAACTAACTCAAAGCCAGTCAAAATAATGTACACAAGGTCAACATACAACTATACAAGCATGCCAAACATATTTTCCTTTATTTTAGTTAACACAAGTATGTCTCCCGTTTTTTAATGTGAACTACCAAAATTATGTTTATCGTCAATCCAACTAACTAATAACTTCTAAAGGGTGCCATAGATGTGGTAGTATAGTAATGATCATGAAAGGTTGCATATGTTTTTCTATCGCTGCAACCAAACTGTGGCAAACTAATTATCTATCTAAGTATTTAAAATCAGACGATAGATATAAAGCTGATATGATACAGCACGAGTGCTACATCAGGTGTAAATTTTAAAACACCGAATTATTTATGCTCAAGCATGCAGCATACAATCTATATCATTAATTATATAGCTGGACAATTAGGTGATAAGAATTAAAAAGGCGCAAAAAGAGCAGCCTTGTGCGCATAGCTCCCGCTTGTGCCGGGTGGCCCAGGCCCGGAGAAGGGTCCTATCACTTTGGGTTTTTGTGCAACCTGATGATAAGAATTATATAGATAAAATGTTTCTAACCTCTGAGTGCTTGATTATAGAACCACTAGCATTCCGTAACCTAGCCATATTCATGAAAAAACATTATTCCATATGACCCTTGGTGTACAAGGACCTACCAAATGGCAAACAAACAAAAGAAAATCTTCCAGAATGTAACCAGGATTAGTTTATAGTTACAATTAAGTATGCCTTCAAGAGATAACAGTATCTAAGCTATGCAATTTCAAGAGATGCTGCATAAATATGCTGCATAGCCATATCCATGATACATTTGCCATTATGAACTTGTGCCAAAAAATGGAACGATAAGTTATTGTAATGATCTAAAACTGGAAATCATGAGACACTAATGATTTAACTTTGGAATTACGAAATAGTTTACTTTTCACAGGATTGAACAACATCGGCACCAGCATCTGGCTCACATTTGCGTGTCTCGACAACCAGTTCCTCGGGTTTATAATCAACATCCTGAAGGGGCAAACAATGAAGGGCTTGAATTACAAGATGAATTACGCCGATCTGCCAAACTTTAAAAACTTGAAAGCAGTCAGAACAAAAATCACGGGGCAAATGTACATGAAAGACTGTTGTTCAACTCATGGCGCAACAAACATCTCATCCACCACTTCAATTGACATCGAAGCATGTCGAACTGTGTCCAAAACATCTCAGTAATGTTAAGTCTCCCCAACCTTGAGCATTTCCCAAAAACATAGATGATGATACTTGTGGAACCAACAGTACAACTACAGAGGCACATGCTGATGGAACAGCCATTGATGATAACATGGGGAAAAACGTGAATAGGTACGTACAACCAGAAATTTAGAGCAATCCCCTGATCTAAACAATGAACAACGCCGTTTTCATGAACTAGAAGTGCAGTAGGTTAGAGCAGTAGGAGTCGATTTTTACCCAGAGGTAGGTGAGTGCATAGGCGGCGTAGACGGCGGACTTATTGATGGTGATGACAGGCGGGTCCCGTAAGGTATGCATCGCCTGCGTATCGTTCTCCTCCGCCTCGGTGATTTTCGCCACCAGCGACGCCTCCGCGCCGCTCTGCAACCCCACACGCACGCCCCAGCCACCAGCGGCCGTCACTCAAAGCGCACGATTGGGGCGCAGCGAAAATGCGACTACGGAAGGAGGGTGCCGGAAGGCGCTTACCGAGCCGCTTCGGACGGACATGTCAAGGACGATCTTACGGTCGCAGGCGAGGCGGCCGCCGGCCCCCGAGTCGCGGGCGCATCTCTCGACGCGGGACTTGGAGAGGATCTCGACGGCGGCGGCGGACGCGACGAGGGCGAGGAGAGCGAGGAGAGCGGCGGGGAGACGAGGCGGCGGCATGGCGGTTGCCCCAACGACTTGGAAGCGAGCGCTGGAGTTGCAGAGGCGGGAGCGGGAGTGGACGAGTAGAAATTCGCGGATTACCCAACTGCGAGGCTTGGAGGGTTCGGGGTCCTAGGCTCTCAATGCAGAAAAGCCGCGCGGTTTATTGCTCAAGTGCACAAATCTTAGACCGAGGAGGTGAAAGATAATTATTTGAGTTAGTGTTAGAATTTTGAAAATAATCAGGCTAGCTAGTCAGTAAAATTGATTGGTTTTGCTATAGTAACCAGACTTAAACCACATCGAACTGGTTTGGTCAAAAAACACAAAAATCGATCGATTTTCATCGATTTTCAAAACTCTAATTGAAGCTGATTCCGTTCTTCCTACTACTGTCACTAACGGACGCAACTCTTGCGTATTTTTAGGAACACTCAACAATCTTACAAAATAATTTACTACTAAGTATAGTTGTGTAATTTGAAAAAATTGCAAAATTAATTAGTAAATCAGAATTTATAGCGTAAGAGCATCTCTAGTATTTCTCTAAACCAAATCTGTAAATAAAATTTAAGATGCGGTAGAAAAACACTTTTTCAACTGTTGTGTATATCCAATCCTGTTTTTAAATATAGCCATTTTTAAAACTAGAGCTCCTGTTTCCCAATGTTTAAAGAATCAATAGAAACTCCCAAAATCACACCAATTTCAAAGATATTGATTACATGGCTATGTTAAAAAATGATCCTTTTAGGTATTATTATTGAAAGTTATGGAAGAAAGATGATTATTTTATGCCCTGATAGATTTATTGAACTTCATAAATCTATCTTTTATAAGTTAATATTGGAGATGCTCTAAAGACTCACAAGGCAAGACAACAACACACTACAAGCTCAACCTCGACTCCACCCATGAAAAAGAATTTCGGTGATGAAAAATACCGGCCTAGACTGGTAAACCGATTGAATTTTAGTCTAAAATTCTTTAATATTTGAAAAAAAAATGTCAAAATGATAATTTTTTTGATAAAAAATATGAAGACCAACCTCAATTTAATGGTAGAAGTAAATGCCAGTCATCACCAATTTTATCACAAATCGGTGAAAATCACTGAATTTTGGCCATTTTTTCACTACTATGCACAACTCCTCAAGTAATAAAGCTATTTAGAGCATCTCCAATAGTTCTATAAATTAAGTCTCTAAATAAAAATTTAAGACATGATCAAAAAAACATCCTTCCAACCGTTTGGTATATGAGTTCCTAAATATAAAAACTTTCAAAATAGTGCCAGTAGCACCCTACATTTGAGGAGTTGATTCAAACTCTAAAACACCGAAACTCCACTCTACATTTGAGGAGTTGATTCAAACTCTAAAACACTTAAACTCCACGTTCCCAGTGTGTGCTCTGATGATGATCATAAGGGGAGAAAAAAAACAAGCCATGACTCCTGGTAGTGCATAGGTGATAGGATCGATCCTGCTCCTGCCGAAGTGATAAAATGAATCGGCTAGGAAGGAAGCTAGGAAGGAGATTAGGAAAATTTTATTCATTGAAGTCATGACTTACATTGATCTGAATATAAGAGCGGCTCATGACGGGCTTTGTTCTGATTCTATTCAAAAATTACACAAATCAATGCTATTTACGATGATGTGGCTATATTTAAACATGTTTTTAGATATGATTATTGAGAATTGTTGGGGAAAAACAATTATTTTACTCCTAATAGTTTTTTAAAAACTTCTTAAATCTAACTTTAAATAGTAAATATTATAAAGAACTGTTGAAGATGCTCTTATAACTTTAATTCACTGTTGTAGGCATTTTTGTTTCTGACTGGATTGCCTATCCTCGATTCCAAGTTTTACAGAACCAAATATGCACTTCCTCGAAGGAGCACACTCTTCTGAATCAAATTACCTAGAGTATTCATCATTGTTGTGTTCTATCACTGGTGATAACATAGCCTGAGCAAATGAACAAAATTACCCCGTCGATTAAAAAACAGTAAGCTTTCAGATCACAACGCCGTCCGTGGGGATCGAACCCACGACCACGTGGTTAAAAGCCACGCGCTCTACCACTGAGCTAGGACGGCAACTTGATGACCAAGAACCTAGATTTACTACTAAGCATAACAATCCTTGACAGTATGACTGAAATGACTTCGAATTCAGACTAGATCGTTTTACTGATCATTAAAGTAACAAAAACATGGTATCTGGCACAGAGAACTTCTAAACAAAACCAATGGCACACAGTATTCCAACTCGACTTTGCATACAAAGCCCGACGAGAGTAGTTTGCAGAAACAACCCAATAAAGAACAAAGAACTGGTTCATATCTACAGACAAACAAGCATAAAAATGGTCTTCGCATTCTCAACACTACATAACACAAAACAGAGTCTAGGTGTTGCACTTCCAACTCGATGTTGGCACGCAGTTCAGGTAGTGGCACCAGTGGCAGCTGTCGTAACCGTTCTTCCCCTTGAAAAGCATCACCAGTGAAATCACAAATCTGCACCACGAGTCTTTTGATATCAGTTCCACTCCACATTTGCATAAAAATAAACTAATGTAGCTTAATAATCCATTTTAAAGTTATCCCAGAATCACACAATAAAACGACTAAGCAGAGGTTTATTGGACCAAATTCTGGCATGTTCGCTTTTTTTCCCATACATGTTTATAATGCATTCAATTCCAATTTATGCACAGTGCAGACTTACCCAACCAACAGCAGGACAAAAGCCACAACCCACAAAATATATTGGTACGCTTTGTACTTGGGAGGCTGACTGGTCTGGGGTAGCTCATGGCGTTCCATCCAACCAAACTGGGGTCTCACCAACAAAATAAAACCCAAAAGAAAACCCGTCGCGAATCCACCGATATGAGAAAAGTTGTCAACATGAGGAAGTATACCAATAACCAAGTTGAGCGCAATAATGAATAGAAGGGTTATTATTGCTGCTGCCTGCAAGCACAAATTTATATGGATAAGAAAAACAGTTCTCAGGAAGCTGGATATAGAAAAGGAAAGAATGTTTCGCTACCGTGTTTACTGACCTTGTTGGAGTAAATAGTCCAGTTCATGAGTAGCTCAGAAAGCATGGATCCAAGAAGGCCAAATAAAGCTCCAGAAGCACCAACAGATATGTAGTTGTTCCGCAGGAAGAGTGACGACAACACACTGCCTCCAAGACCAGATAATAGGTAGATAGTACCAATGCGAACTAGCAGGCAACATAACCAATGTCAGCATATTTATGTTCAAAACATTTCGACGTGAAATTAATGGTTGGTTTGCATTGAAATACTGAAAAGAATGATAAAATTCTTCAAATAAATCATGAGTAGTACAGCCAAAATATTCTAACAAGTATTTGACAAGTATCTGGAAGCAGTATGCTTTCCTCGAATGTGTGGGAGGAGTTGCTGTCAAAACTAAGTCACAGTTACAATGATTCAGCACTGATAATATCTTACCAAATCCAAATTGCTGTTCAAGGCGAATTCCAATAAACAGTAAACTTAGCATGTTCACAATCAAATGGATCAGGCCAGCATGGAGCCAGATGCAGCTAATAAGGCGCCACCCTTGGTGCTGATGAACAATTTTATTCCAGTCAAGAGCTCCCATTTTCTCCAAACTGACAAATAGAAAACCCGTGTCAATACCTACGCTAGCTCACAAAGGCAGTACAAACTTGATGAAATCCACAATGTTCAGAGTCATCATGCAACATCTCTAGTACATAAAGAATAGTAATTATATGTAGGCATGTAACTGTGGTCAAACGGATAATTACCGAATTTTTACCAGCTTATTCTGCAAAGGTCAGAGGTAAGACAGAGTAACAGACAACTCACACAAGTCAGAGCAGTTCCCATGATTCTATCTAGTTCTCCGGAGTAGAAAACAAAATGAAAGATAATAATACAATAATACGGGATCCCATGTCTGCAACAGAACCATGTACTAATTCAGTTGCCATCTGTGGTGCGACAGAAGTACCCACTAACATTAACCTGCTCCAAAAATCGCCCCTGACAGCCTTTATTACTAAGAATTGGCAAATTATGATGGAATCTAGTATAAGCTAGTACTGAGAACCGAACGTCTGAAACTATGGAGTCGTTGAACAAACCAATCAAAATTGCAAATGCCTTGCGTCAGAGATCTGAATTGTCACCATCACATCGAATGTCAGAACTCCCTTGCGTCGAAGACTTTCAAATCATTTAAAGTGAAAAGGGCTCAGCTGAAGGAACGCTCAATTTAAGTTAAAACCAAAAGATCATCCACCGTCGAATCGATGCCCCAAGCCTCGAACAGCAGGCAAATGCTCGGAAATTTTCTCACCTACCGTTCAGAGTTCATGCCAACTAGCTCATGCGAGCTCTAAACCCCCCGAGACCACCCAAATATCCAACTTTTATCATAACTAGAGTCCGTTTTATCGTTTACCAATAGCGCCCTATCAAACCTCAAAGGACCCGAAACGTGAAATAAAGCCCGGAATTTTACAGCCTTCCGATCCAATTCCAACCCTTCAGCGCAGACACCACAATTCCACTGGTATTTGGCACGAAGACTTCCGTAAAAGAAACCTTAGCAGGAAGAAGAAACATACGCGGAAGAGGACGGCCCGAGGAGCGGGTTCTCTCGGAGCGGCTGGAAGGAGAACCGGCGCAGGAACCCGGCGACGCACCCGCCGAACGGGCTCCCGCGCTTGGGGCAGTTGTTCTCGTACATCTCGACGACGAACACCGCGATGCAGGCGACGATGATGGTGGGCACGAGCCACGGCCACCACTTGCGGTCCTCCCGGCCCTCGTATCCGCCGTAGCCGTAGCCGTACCCTCCCCCCGCCGCGGCCGCCACGCGGCCCTTCCCGTCGCCGTTGCTAGCCATGGACGCCTCCTCCTCCTCTTGTCGCCCGCTGCTTTAAGCCCGGCGCCGCTTCAGTGGAGTGGAAGCCAAGGGGACGACGAAGAAGAGGAACAAGCTGGAGTGGTGGAGGCCGCTGCCGCTGCCGCTTCGTGAAGTTTCGCTTGGAAGCGATGTGAGGAGCCGCGCAGCAGAGCAGAGCAGGGGAAGAAGGGAGAGAAATGAAAGAAAGTAGTAGGGTTAATTTCATGTAACATATAAATAACATATTTTAAAAAGAAAGTATCGGTGTGGGTGCGGCTGGGGACACACCGCGACAGCGACGGCCCGGTCGGGCGCCGTCAAGATTGGCGGCGGGACCCGTGTTGGCGGGGGGGTGGGGACCACCGGGCGGTGGTCCGTTGCTGTCAGCGGTTCGGTTAAGGGGCCAGCGGAGGCGGAGCGGGTGGGGTGGAGTGGAGTAACTGCTCCGCGTGAGGGGGAAGACAGCCGAGAGCGGCAGCCGAGCGAGCGCCAGCTCCTCTGGCGCGCGCGGAGATGATGAGATGAGGCCGTAAGCGCGACAGAGGCGGGGAACATGCGCGCGGCGTGACGTGACGGGGCGGACCGGCGCGAAGCGTGTGGATGCCGAGGTGGCGGAGCAGCATAGCAGGAGCCGCGCGGCACGGCGCGGCACGGCACGGCACGGCACCGTGGCCATGGTCGGGGCGTGACGTGTGACCGTGGGAGATGGTGCGAGTCGGCAGACCGCGTTGAGGTGGTGGCACGTCGCCGCTGGGCCAGGTGTTGCCTCGTTCCGCCAGGTGACGCGACGCCGGTCACGACGCGCTCCCTCCCGGCCGTCGCCGTCGGCTTCCGTCGCTGTCCTCCGGGGCGGTACGGCTCGAGACTGGGTAAAACAGCGCGTACGAGCGCCGCTCTGGTCTCTGCGATGGTCTCCGTAACCTTCTCGTCCTTGTCCGCCGTGCCGCTACGAAAATTCGTGTCAGCCGCAACTGGATCCGAGGGACCGCGCCTGCGCTAATCTGCGGCGGCCGACCGCTGCGTAACTGTGCCGATCCGGCTTTTCCCGCCGGGTACGGTGTTGCATTTACGCGGGTGGCCGTGCGAAACTTGACGCCGTAGAAACGCCAAGGGGCTCCCAGGGCGGAGGGACGTCGTACACGACGCCGCACGCCACGGAACCTTGCAGCGAGCGACTGCGACGCCGCGGACACGCGCATGCTCGCGACCGGCGGAAGGGGCGGACGGTGCGTCGATGACCACCGCCGTATGTACCGCGCGCAGGCCTGGTCCCGTGGTCGCCCGTTCCTCGGCGACGTCGCCACTCGCCGGCACCGGCACGTGGGACTTTCCGCGTGCGACCCTGCACGCTAGCTACGCCTCACCCGTCGGGCATTTTCCATGGCGCGGTTGCGCACAGCTTCATCTGCGTGGCCGGGAGCACGTAGGGCCGTCGATCACTGTGCCGAACCTGGAGCCAACTGGACGAACAGTGACGCCTCGCTTTCTCTTTCGTCCGTTTCATCCCAGCAGGCACGCAGCTGTTGCGCATCCAGGCATCGCATCGCCGGCCAATCAGGCCGTCGGCCACGTTGCGGAATGGCTGCTACTACGATGCGACTCCGACCACGGCTCATGCGCGGCAGCAGCTAGTAGTAGGGAAGCGAGTGGTGAGCAGACCCTCCACTCGAGCCGGTGTATTGGTTGGTTGGATGGTTAAAGCTGCTGAGCCGCTGACGACGCCCAACTATCCAAACATGCCTCAATCATTTTCCCACCCGGCATGCAGCTGGCCTGGACCCGTTCGCTTTTGATGGCCGTTACCGCACTTGTCAACAAATGGCAACGTTTCTTTGCTGCTCATTGTTCATGACTGAAGTGTGGAACGTCTAGTCTACCTCCTTTTTCTGTTGAATTCCATGTAACCTATGAATTCGTCGTGATTTCTAGCACTAATACGCGGTATGTAACTAATAATGCTCATTTTATTGTTGTGCCTTCCAACCTTGGTCCAGGTTAGGAGCCATTATTTTGCAGGATCTGTTTTCTCTCTTAATGTAAAGATGCAAATCTCTCCTGCATATTCACGGAAAAAATGTTCATCTTGATGCCATGGCATAAACTATATACTACTACATTATCATTTGCAACGCGGTGCCTTTTGTTGATAACTATCTCATCTTCGTAACATCGTAACAATTCAATGTGGACCCTCAATCAGAACTCAGAACATGATCATTTGATCTGCCTAAACTTTGCTGGACATGGTTTTATGAAAACGAACGCCCGCGGATTTCCATCTGAATATGTTTTGGTAACGAGTGGAGGGGATGGACCGATGGACAAGGTTACCAAATATGCTGCCAACTTTAGAAATTACGAAAAATAAGGCCTAGCACAAAATTTATGTAATTGGGCCCAAATAAAACATAAGTGAAGCCCGGCAAGTAAAATAGGGCATTTCAAGGTTCCGCCTATCAGCCCAAGCGAAAGTAAACACGAGAACTAGCCCAGTGCAACAGACCATGTTGGCCCAGTTCTAGGACCCAACCCAATATCCCACTCGCCCTCACTCACCGATCATGCTCCGTCCAAAACCTCTCCCAATCCACGATGCTCCGCCGCATCGCCCCCGCCCTCCGGCCACCGCCGCGCGCGGCTGCGCCGGTGAACGTGGCGGCGGCGGCGCCATATTCCTCCAAGTCCACCTCCATCCCTCAGAAGCAGCAGCGCGTCCGCGACCACGCCTTCGACGGCATCATGGAGGTCCAGAAGCGGGTCCGCCGCTTCCACGCGCTCCACGCGCTCCTCCTCTACGCCGCCGCGCCCACCCGCGGCAGCGGCGCTGTGTCCGCCCCCTTCACCCGCCTCGGCGCCCTCGCGCGCCGCCAGCTCCGCCTCGCGCCCCTAGAGGCCGGCCGCTTCCTCCTGCGCCACCCGCATGTTTTCCACCTCTTTCTCCACCCCGTTCACCGCATGCTCCACGCCCGCCTCACCCCGCGCGCCGCGGATGCTCTCCGAGCTGAGGCTGACGCCGTGGCCGCCGTGCTCCACACCACCTCCGTCCTCCGCCTCCGCAAGCTGCTCCTTCTCGCGCCGCCGCACCACCGCCTCCGGCTCGAGAACATCCGCATGATTCGCCGCGACCTCGGCCTCCCTGACGACTTCGCCGACTCCGTCATCCTATCCAATTCCTCCCTCTTCCGCCTCACCCTCGACGGCTTCGTTGAGTTCCTGCCCTCCCCGACCGACCCGCCCGACCTCACTGTCGCCGCCGTCGAGCGTGCCAGGGAGCGGCACTACCGCGAGCACCGCGCCCCTGGCTCCGGCGAGGAGGACGCGCGTTTTGCGTTCCCCACACGTTTCCCGCCAGGGTTTAAGATTGGCAAGTACTTCCGGATCGCTGTCTGGAAATGGCAGCGCCTCCCCTACGCGTCACCTTACGTGGACGTCTCCGGCCACGACCTGCGCTCACTTGAGGCAAAACGCCGCATGGAGAAGCGTGCTGTTGCTGCCGTTCATGAGCTGCTCTCTCTCACTGTTGAGAAGCGAACCACACTGGAGCGCCTTGCTCTATTCCGTGATGCGCTCGGTGTGCCCAAGAAGATCAAGGAGTTTTTGCTCAAGTACCAGGGCATATTTTACATATCCACAAGAGGGAACCAGGGGAAGCTTCACACAGTGTTCCTCAGGGAGGCATATTACAAAGGGGAACTTATGGAGCAGAATGAAATACATGAGGCAAGACGAAAGCTGGAGGAGCTGCTCATGATAAGCTCTCAGAAGGCAAACCTGGACCGGATGTTCACCAGCATGGGGCGTGGATGGGATGAGCTTGGTGGTGGGCGCCATGGTGGAGCTGAATTGAGGAATGAGTTTCTTGGGGATGTAGGAGGTCAGGAAAAGAATATTGACGCTGATGGAGCTGATAGTGGGGAGGACTCAGGTGTTGAATCACTCTACATTGAGTGAGGAATAGAGTCATGTGATGGCAGTGGGCACCAACTTGGGAAGCTTGAGTCTTGAAACAGGCATCAACCCCATCTGAAAAGATTAACTTCTTGTAACAGTCATCACCACATTATTTTTTGGACTTAGAAGCTGCTATGTTTTGAGTCACCAATTGAAGCTGAAATCTGATGCCTACTCTGATGATTCTGAGTAAAATGTGAATCAATGAGTTGTGGAAGTGATGATCTAACCTTACAGTATCTGCAGCAAATGGTTGAATCTTCTCTCTTAAGCTTCCTTGCGCTAAGATAGCCTAATAGGCAGGAAAACATATCTGGGAGGGGCATATGCTTCTTAACTTAATTTATTTGGCCAATTGAAAATTTATGTGACTGATTCACTGTTCTCTTGATTCTTGGTACATTTATGTATAAAGACAATTAAAAATAGTGCATACACAAAATCAATGAGGAACTTATTCTTATCTGCAGCACTACATATGAACAGAGTAGATTATTGGAACGGGATTGAAACAATGAATAGGCACTCAGTGATTTCTTGAAACTGAGGAAGCTGTATTTTTCCCATGAAATTAATTTCTGATACTATTCGCTGTCATTCTATGTCATAAATGATATTTTTGGATGTGCAGTGATCTGATATAAAAAATTGAGTCCAATGGTAATACTTGCATAAAATAATCCATTAAGTTTATTGTGTATATATTTTGTTTTTGAGGTGAACCGAGAACCATCTTTTCTTTCACTCCAATTTTTTCTGATGTGTTCAAGGTTTGTTTGCATATGGACAATTGAACTGATATTTATTAGGCCTTGGCCGGTACTCATGATGATTGGTTTACTGAGGCTTTTTTTGCATGACATGAGAATGTTACTTACAATCCTCTCAAACTGGGACTTTAGTTTTTCACCGTATGCCTATTACTTCCATTGCACTGGCTTGTGAGCAAGTATAACCTGATTGTGAGGTTTAGTAAAAAAGGTCTGAGCTGTCGACGGTTCTCATATAAGTCTTCTTTTTCTTCTTTTAATATGACTGATCAATACTCTATTAGGTTGCTATGATCTACAGAAGCATCTTAAAATCAACGGATGCTTGCATCGCCATGCTTGTCAAACAGGTGAACCAAACCTGCTTAGGAAAATTTTTCCATTGGATCGCATCTAGTGATCTTTCAGGCAATGATCCAACTGTGTCTACAGTCTATTGCTTATCAGGAGAGGCAACTAACGTTTTGACCTGAATGTGTGATCACAGGTGTGTTACAGCATCAAGAATGAAAGTACAATCATTAGACAGCTCGAAAGGTGATGATGGAGCTTAGGGACATGACTTGTCCATTCATCAGTTTGGAGCTGAATCATGAAGTTTCATTGTCGATGGTCTTTGTATAGCTGCGGCGGTCTATGTTCTCACTTTGTGCCTCTGCACTATTCACTTAACAGATGCAATGAGTGAATCGGATGAGTACAGCCTGCTTGTGTTATTCAGAGGTAATTTCATTTGAAGCCTCTGAACTGCAAGTATAAAAACAGGGGCAGATCTCACCTACTGTCAGCACATCTGATACTGTTTGGAAATATGATATTGTGTTCTGTTTACTCTTATCTCTGCCCCAGAAGATTCTTTAACTTCCAAGATGTTAATATGAGACCAATTTTTTGTTCTGTGATAATTTTTCTGATGCATTCAAGGCTTGCTTGCATATGGGATAAATGGACCGGCAATCATGGTAGGCCTTGCTGCCATGGTCTGTACTCATGATGCTTGGTTTACTGAGGCTATTTTGCATGACACGAGAATGCAGCTGCTGACAGCTGTTATGTAGGTCTTTTCTTCTGTTTCGCCTGATCAAGTATTATGTTGCCGTGATGCATACTCAGTACACTTTAACTTAACTGATGATATAAAATCACCAAGCTTGCCAAATTGCTGAATGGAACTTGCGTTAGATGCCATTATTGACCCCTAAGACACTGTTCCAATTGTGTTTACAGCCAATTGATTATCATCAGATCTTTGACCTGAATGTGGCATCACAGGGTAGCTCGGTGTTTCTGCTAGGAACCATGCTGTGATGAGACTTAATGTCCGACTACGGTACTATGCAGGGTTTAAGATTTTGTTTAAACCGCTAAAATCCGTCGGGACCGGTTTAACGAAAACCGCGAAAACAAAAAAAAATTAGTCAAAAATCGCTTTAAATTGAAAATTCAAAATTTAAACAAACATAGGTCGGTTTCATCGGTTAGTCGAGCGGTTTCATCGGTTGACTAGCCGGTTTTTACGGTTTTAGATTTCAAAATTTGAAACCCACCGGTTTAACCAGTTAACTGATCGGTTTTCGGTATTTCAAAATTTTTCAAATTTTAAATTTTTTTAAAATTTTTAAAACGAAAACCGTCGTTCGGTAAAACCGGATTGGATCGGTTTTATCGAAAACCGTAAAAACTGGCCGGTTTTGAGCGGTTTTGTAAATCTTGGTACTATGACGTTCATCAGTTTGGAGCAGAATCATGAAGGTTCAGTCTTTGGCCTTGTACAGCTGATAGATGGCCTGTGTAGTCACTGTTGTGCCCTGTGCTATTCACTTAACAGATGCAAGGAGAGAATTGGACTTATACCATCTCAGTCTGCTCTTAGAAGTTAGAATACTATCATTTGAAGCCTGGATTACAAATTCAAGACCGGAGGCAACAGATATAGGTGGTTCTGAATATTTGACATAATTGACAAGCTTAATTGATAACTTTGCTATACTTTTTCTCCATCTTAATGAACACTATCAGGGTTCACAAAACCGTGGTAAACCGCTCCGACTCGGTTTAAGCAGTTGACCGGTTTTCGGTATAATAAATTTAAAATTTTTGAAAATTTGAAAATTCAAAAACCGGTCAAATCGAGCGGTTTACCGTAAAAACCGATGAAAAACCGCTTAAACCTATTTGATTTTAAATTCAAATACGGTAAACTATAAAAAACGCTCAGTAAACCGCAAAAACCAGTCGGTAAATCGTAAAAACCGGCTGATTTTCTTTCAAAATTTTGATTTTCGAATTTGTTCAATTTTTTGCGGTTTACTGTAGCTGTTTTCATTTCGCCAAGTCACACAGCCGCGGTTTCGGCGGCGAAAACGGTAACATGAATGAAACGGTTTTATTGTATTTTTACTTAAGTGATTTGCTGTCGGTTTAACACTTCAGATTGTCAGCTCTCCCTGCAAAGCGTTGTGTGCTACTAGAACTGATTCTGTGTCTCATTGTTTTTGTCCACTGATGCTTAATGGTGTTTTTGTTGCATGACTATTGATGACAGCTTCGGGTGAAGGATATTGCAATGCACGTATTGACCGTGTGTGATCCAAATGACATTGAGGTCGATCACTTTCCCTCGGTCGCATTCCTATTTTACATCCTACTGCTGCATTCATTATCTCTGTTGTCCCCTATTTTTTCTCCATCTTTCATTGTAACTTTTGTCGAAAGCATCAAAGATAGGACACTTAAAAGAATGGGACGGAGGGAGCAGGTAGTACTATATTGTTCTTGAATGGTTCAAAGCAAATGACACTAACTTCAGTTCTCGAATAAGTTACTCCGTATCATAAGTATGCTTGTTGTTGGATACTCCTCCCTCTCAAATTATAACTCATCTTGAGCCTTCAAATTTTTTTAAATTATAAGTTATTTTTACTTCTCAATACACTTTTTCTTTTCTTATACTTCTTTATCTTTATATTTTTTCTTCTCGTTTTCAGCATATTTTATCTTTTTTACTTTTTTTAATTTCTGTGTTCAAAATCAAAACTACTTATAAAAACAAAAACAGAGAGAGTATGATTTTTAATGTTGTTTGTCCTATATGCGTTGGACAGATCAAGGGATTGGGATGAGGAGGGTAGCCATTATTGAGGTGAACTAATGACATTAGTCACATTATGTCTGTCACTCGTCACGCGAATGTGATGGTTCAACAGCCTTTTTGGTGACTTCAGGCTCTGGTTTGTCCGAGATCATGATGTGGCGTCGTACACCGTTTTGTTCCGAGGTCATGAGCTTCAGGAAAGGTCAGAGGATCTAGCGCGCTTCACAAAACTTTGCGTGAGCGTCAGGGACCCAGGATGGCTAATATAGGCACTCAAGAATCAGGAAAGATTTACTGCCAAAATTGGGATTGTCTTTGTGGATCTTTAGAGGACTTTTTTTTATCTTACTTTTATGGTGAGTCTTACATGACAGGGAGTCAGGAACACCTGTGTTAAGAGTGACAGAGATCACAAAGAAGAAGATGTGGGCGTGCTCGGTCGGAACCGGGCCACCTGATAAAGATGGAGTAGACGATCTTGCACCAGTACCGAGCTGCGTACAGTATACACTAGGATTATAGTGCCAGTGATGATCAAGCATCAGTATCGCACAGGACCAGGAAAGGGCGACGCTGTTCCGAATTTAGTTGGCTGTTTCCCCTGGCTACTTCGAGCGTGGACACGGTCATGCAGTGCCGTGCTGCAAGGCAGCCAGCAAGTCGATCTGGCTGCGACTGCGACGGGTCGCCGGATAACTGTCAGAAGCTCTATCTTTCTTCCTTCCTTTCTTGACCGATGAATCAGTAGGAGTAGCTTTCGTCTCTGGCACCTTTTTATCCGGTGCAAGCTAGGGACAGATTCAAATATTTGACCACGAGATGACGTCCGCACATATACAAAATGGCCGGTGTTTTCTTTCGTGCGCCGTATGATAGCCGACAGATGGATATTGAGACGGTACTCTCTCTGTTTACAATTATAAGTCATTTTAGCATTCAAATTTTATTTCTAAATATATATCATTCTCACTTTTCAATACATTTTTATTACTTTTCAACACATTTTCTTTTTTCTCAATAAATCTCTATTTTTTTTTCGTTTTCTGCGCTAAGTATTTTTTTATTTTTTTTAAATTTCTGTGTAAAAAATGAGTTATATTTATGAAGGGAGGGAGTAGCTCCTTCAGAAAACAGGTCCTTGTTGTATATACAGTACACACACATAGGGACCATATGCATGTACACACACATTGGGACCATACGTACATGTGTACACTGATATACACACAGGGACCATACACGTGTATATACACATATAGGATCGGAAGACTTACTGATTTCATCCGCCGTACGTGGGCCAAAAAAAAAACATGCTGAAAGCAACACGTACGGTTAAAAAAAGTTAACGAACTAAGGACTTCTCACCGGAAACGTGACGACTGTTTTAGTTCCTTCCAGAGCATATGATATACTACTCCGTAGTGAGAATTTCTAACGTATCCTACGAACCTAGAGCCGGGAACGACGACGACGACTCGAGTCTCTCGATGGGAATACAGGGCACCATTGCATTGCATGTGGCCCTGTGATGAGGCGTCAGTCAACAGCAACTCTCATCACCGTCGTCGTCCGTGTCGGTCCCCCAGCCCGTACAAATACCATCGCCACCGGTTTGACGTCAAGCAGCGTCGTATTCTAACACTAACACGGGATGGATACCTGCCGTATGTACGTACGCACCAGAGGAATACAATCAACTAAAAATAATACTGCTAGAAATAGAAAAGGCAATGAAAAAATTTTGTTAAGGTATGTTACGCACATTTACTTAAGGTGTTGTTTGGAAACACCTAGAATGACAATTTGGATTGGGATTGGAAAGCAAAGCATGAGATTGTACTAGTGAGCATGGTTATGAGGGGGCGTTTGGATGGAACAAATGGTATTTTTCAGAAGTGATTCAAATTAGAATCACTTGAAACATCTTTTCATTTCACTGAAAGTAAGAATCACTTGAAATAATGTTTCAAGTGATTCTGATTCACTTTCTTCTCATTTTAACTAAATCTGAAATATTTCAACAAATGAGCCAAATGATTTCACCAAGTGATTCTAATTTAGATGGAGAATCATTTCTTGAGAGAAATCAAAACATTTATGATATTCTCCACTCAATAAAGTTAGTGTTATTAATGGTAAATACTACACGCCCAACCCATTTAAATTAATATATGTAGCTTCATTAAGTGCAACCAGTCGACCCTTTTGATCGACAAGTTATGATCCAAATGTTGTTGTACATGCTCATTACTCATTGGTGACTTGTAGAATATCAAAATACTTTGCAATCTAATTTAACAAACACCATCCATCATGGGGATATCTCTGATCAGTATCAACACTATAAGTCAATACATAAGTAATGGGAAAAGAAAGCTCTTCACAAAACAGGCAAACAAACTGCTACTTAAGTACGAGTACATAGGAGAAGCCTAGGGGGATTTTCAGTTTCTTTTCCAGAGATTTAAGTCAATACCCGAACCACCACATCGGCAACAAAAGCTCGAGCAACAGTTAAACATGTTTGCTCGAGCAGTCGATGCCCAGCGCACGGTTCGTTCTTGACTTAATCCCGGTGTATATATCTCACCCCACATATTGCTCTATGCAATTTACTCCACACTATATAATTTATTTTTCCTTCTTTTTCTTCGCGTGTAGCCTCTCGATCGGACTGAATAACATCGGCTGCATGAGTTGCTTTGCCATTTTGGAAGTGAGCATGTAGCATCTGCGATATGATCGACCTCAAGTTAAGCATTTGAGATGGCATCCGGTTCCGAGGATGGATGGTGACCGGAATCCATGTCAAATGCCCACTAGGGCGAGACGATGCTGGCCTGGAGCGCGGACTTGATCTTCTGGATGGTGCAGGAGAGCAGGTTGCTGACGGTGTCGACGGACTCCACGGTGAGCTTCGCGGTGGGCAGGCTGTTCACCAGGATCTGGAACGCCACCGTTACCAGGGACCCGGTGCTGCCGCTCGCGGATGAAGCGCCGTTGGGCGAGCCCTGGGCGGGGTTCGAAGGCGGGCTGTGGCCGTCCGGGAGGATGGCGAACCCGGATGGCAGGAGGGACACGTACGCGGAGTCGCCGCCGTTCATGACGACGTGCATGGACTGCACGTCCACAGGCGCGTAGACCACGAGGGAGCCGGAGGAGTCGGTGCAAGTTTCTTGTAAGATGAGCATATTGTTCTGGTTACCACTTGTTGCCTGCAGCATAACAAGTGTGTTACAGTGTTAGGGTAGTTGAGAAATGTAGTATAGAATCTGGAGAGAATAAACTAGCAAGCATTCAAGTATACGTACGGTAGCATCTAACAGATGAACTGCATCATATTTTTTTAAACCATAAGTATGAAATGGGGATAATTATATATCTACATACCAATGCTTCCAATAATTACATATTAGATATCAAATGGCTTGTGTGCAGATAAATGGTCAGCAAAGGAAAGTTGATGAAAAATTGCTACAGCAGGCATTTTAGTCTTTTTGCCAACTAAGTTAACACAGTTTATCTATAAGGCATAACAGATAAGAGTAGTTCTGTGGCAACCGGCATTCTCTCCCACAGTGTTTTGATGGTCGATAGGGAAATTAAAAATTTTTAATGCCAAGAAAGGAACAACTAGTTTTTATGACCGATAAGGAATTTCTTCTATGAAATGTAACTCCCTCCATCCCACAAAGTATGTACTCTCTGCTTTTTCAAACCACCTTTTGACTCCTGTAACTAGTAAAGGGGATATACTACTAGTAATTTGTAAGATTGAGCGATTCAAGTACTAAAAACTTTTATGATACGGGGTACAAACTTACAATTTAATGCATTTTTATGAGCAGAACTACAAGATTGTTTTTGTCAAAACACTACAGGAATCTAACCATTTGAGGTGTAGTATAAGAAATAATAGCACTCTTTCAGCCCATCCCAGGATCCATCAACCAGGATGCACCTTTTTAGACTTGAGAGAGAGAGAGAGAGAGAGAGAGAGAGAGAGAGAGAGAGCATTTGGTAGTGGTAAAAGTGGAGATAAAGCGAGACAGGCTTTTGAGAGCAAGGACAAGGGCAGCCAGGCTGCATGCATGGCTCCAAGCAGAGGGAAAGTTAACAGCAAGGCTCTCTCTCTTCTCTCTCTCTCTCAAATGTCAACCCAGCCCGATGCCAAGTTTTATCCTTTTCCAGCTTGTCCTCTTCTTGATGTCACCGTGTCCCCAACCCATGCCCATGCATACACAGATAAATCCAGCGCCGTGGCCCATGGTACTGTACTAGGTATACTTGAAAAGCAAGTAGTACTACAAAAAAAAAAAATCAGAATGGAGTTACCATTCACTAATCACCATGGTAAATGCACTAGATCTTGGTTACTGACCACTGATCAACTTTGTTAGGAGTAGGTTTGTTTTTCGCCTAGGTGTCTTTAGGTGTTGTGTTAACTACCTTGCATTTGTCATCACATAATAAACCAGAAAAATATATTCGCATGGTATATCACTCCCGACATTTGAGTAGTAGTAGTAACTTACATTTGGCCTAAGGAGGGAGACCGCGTTGCCGTGGTGCTGGCCCTTTGCGATGTGGTCCATCTCCTGCATGGCCTCGCCGTTGGCGAGGATGTCCCACTCGCCGCGGCGCTGCTCGTCGCGCAGGTAGTCGAAGACGCGCTGCGGCGGCGTGGCCGGGAGCCGCACCGACGTGGTGGCGCTGAGCACCACGCCGGGAGGCTCCCCCGGCGCGCCGACGCTCTGCCGCGCCATCATGCGCACCTTCTCCTCCCCGGCGTTTCCTCCTCCTCCTTCGCCGCCGCCGCCGCGCCACTCGTCCAGGCGGCGCCACTTCTGCGCCGCCGACGCGCACACCCCCGCGCAGAAGTTGTCCGTCATCCGCTGCGCCAGCTTCAGCATGCTCCTCCGCCCCACCGGCGTGATCGCTGCACGCATCAACCACATTGCTCAAGTCACGTAACAACCATACCCATGATTGAACGAACAATGAAGAAGATTTGCTCACCGGCGTGGTCGCGGGCGGGGAGCGAGTTGGAGCAGAGGATGGCGAGGTACTCGCACTGGCGCTGGAGCGAGGCGAGCCAGCGGCGCGCGCCGAGGGCCTGGCCGGAGCGCAGCAGCGGGCGGTAGAGCTGGTGCACCGCCACCTCGTCGTACTCCGCGTGAACCACCCACGTGACCTGCGGTGCACGCACAGTACAAAAAGCAGCAGCGTTAGCACGTACGCACAGCACAAAAGGCCCGTCACGGCGGTGGCCACGGATGGATGGCCACTTTGCCCCGCTGGGCGCGGGACAAGGCAGTAATGGCGGAGGCAGGTAAAAGAGGGCCGCGCGCCGCTTGCACCAGCAGCCGGTCACGCGACGGCGGTAAAAGACGCGCAGCAAACGGCCACGACGAGATCGATCGACGGCATACGCCATCACGCAAGAGGACAGGCGTTGCGGTACACACGCACCGCAACAACGCTGCTAATCGTCATGTGAAAACAAGCATGGGCTCAGAAGGAGGAACCCACCAGTTGACCACTGCAAAACCCTAGCCAGCCGTGCACTCTCGTACTAGCACTGCACTACAGTATACTCCAGCAACGAAAGGCACAGTAAACAGACAAGATCTACAACCAAGAGCAGATCATGGACGGGGTTCACGACTCTTGCGATAGCACCGGTTTGGATTTGTCAGCAAACTACAGGAAAACCCATGCACGCACGCACGTATAGTGAGTGATTAAACAACACTGGATACTGTATCCCCTGAAAAACTGGATCTAGGCGACCATTCCGGCGCACGTACGCCGCGAAGAGGATACGGTAGCAGAAGCATCGAAATGTTTAGAAATTGGACTCGACAACAGCTCATCAGATGATGCCCACCAACTGTTACAAGTCAAGGTCGCCGCGCGTCAGAACGCGGACCACTGAGATCGATGAGCCTGCGTCGACGCAGGCGGCGGGCACGGTGCCCAACTGATCCTCCTCAGTCCTCACTCACACCCACGTCTGCGCGCGAGCGCTCGCTACGATGGCATTGACCCGTGCGCATCGGGCGGGGCGCCACGGAGCGGAGCGCGCCGGCCTTGGCGGTGAGTTCACATCTTCACATACGTGCCCGCCGCGTACGACGCCGCACGCACGCCCGCGCAGGAGCATAAAATACTGAGCTGTGCGGCGCGGCCTACTCGTACTAAATGCGCGCGTAACTCGCGCACTGTGGCCGCCACATGCCGCTGCACCGTGCGCGCGGAGTTAAGGCCGGCCATCAAGTCGGGTGAGCGAGCGCGCCGCGGCGCGGCGGTGCCAACCGGCGACGGTGGTTAGTTACGTCGGGAGTAGGAGGACTACGTACGTACCTTGGAGTAGCCGTTGTTCATGTCCTGCACGATGCAGCCGGAGGGGAGGAGGCGGCAGCCCATGTACCCGGCCTCGCCGCCGCTCGGGTGGTTGTGGCGCTGGGGGCCGTCGGGGCGGAGGATGGCGTCCACCGACACGTCGACCACGGCCCACAGCCCCTCCGCGTGCTGCTTGCAGAACCGCAGGAACACCACCTCACGGATCGGCACCAGCGGCGAGAGCACCTGCAGCTCCGCGTGCATCTGCATGCGTTTCCACATCATCGCATTGCGTGGCGGAATGGCACGGGAATTCTCAAGTGTTACGGGACGGAGAGGTGGCAAGGCAACTCACCAGCTGGATCGACCCGCTGCGCGTGCCGCCCATGCCGCTCGAGATGATGTCCGTCGTGCTCGCCCTCGCCACGGTGCACGGGAACATCTCCGACCACCGAGACTGCACGAATAAACAAGTCGGCGATTAAACTAATAACAATGTCTTCACTTTCTTTCGAGTCATGACGTGGTTCTGGCGCGGGATCGAGCGCACGTACGTACCGCGTCCATGAGGCTGTCGACGAGGTCGATGCTGCTGGTGATGGCGACGCCGGCCTCGCGCGTGGCCTCGGAGACGTACCCGGCGGGGCTCTGCCCGAACACCCGGGCGAACGCGCGGTGGTACTCGTCCAAGTTGAGTGTATCGAAGCCGCTGCTGCCGTCGGGACCAGGGAGCCAGAGCGGTTCATCTATCTGCGACAGCTTCACGAGCTCCTCCATGGCGGCGAGACCGAGCTCCAAGAGCACGGTGCGGTCGACGCCGTCGGCCGCGCCGCCGTGCATGGCGCCAGCGTCGAGGCCGCCGATGCCCGCGGGCAGGCGCAAGGCCGACGAGCCCACGGGGCCGCCCATCAGGTCGGGGATCGGCGGCAGCGATGGGGCACCGAGGAGGCCGAGCCCGAAGCCGTTGGTGCCGACGCCGAGCTCGAGGCCGGAGCAGCCCTGCAGCGACGACACCGGGCTCCCGGAGGAGATGGGCCTGCCGAGGAACTTGGCGGCCAGCGCGCAGACGCGGTCCAGCTCGTCCTTGAGGCGCGCGTTCTCGATGCGCAGGTGCTGCTCCTCGAGCGACACCTCCCCGAGCACGGCCGCGCCGCCGCAGCTGGCGCACATGGGGTTGCGCATGGCCTCCCGGATCGTCATGTTGTCCGCGCGCAGCTTATCGTTCTCCTGCCGGAGCAGCGCGTTCTCGTGCCGCTCGATCTGCGTCTGCTCCATCATCACGGCGAGGAAAAAGAAGATACCATCGATCATCAGGCACACATGTCACCCATATATGGATTGATCGATCGATCTGCGCAGTTTTCAAACCTTCATCTGCGTGCGGCGGTTCTGGAACCAGAACTTGACCTGGCGGCTCTCCAGGTTGAGCCGCTTGCTGAGCTCCATCCTTTGCTTCTCGTCCGGATGCGGGCACTCCTTGAACACACTGCGGCATAGTATGCAGATAGATGATTACTCGACTCCTTGGTCGTCAGTAAAACTCTGATTTATCCACAGGTTTACAGTACTCGTTAATAAGAAAATAAGAACAGACTTACGCTTCGAGTTCCTGGATTTGCTGCGGGGTGTGGCGGTGGTAACGCTTCTTCTTCTTCTGGCGTGGGTTGCCGTTGTCCGGGTCGAGGTCGTCGCCGGAGGCGCCGTCCAGGTTGTCGCTGCCGGACCGGCTGTCGTTCTCGTCCTCCCGCGCGCTGCGGCCCAACGAGTCGCCGTCGCCGAGGCTCCCGCTGCCGCCGCTCCCCATCAGCCCGAGACGGCTCACGTCGCCGAGCTGCCCCCCTTCCATGTTGGTTTGCTGAAACGAAAACGATTCACGCACCGCATCAGCATACAACAACCACAAAGGATCAGGAAAACCTACCAGGAAGTCCAATACTACCAGCCCGAGCGAGAGGCCGGGGGAGGCGAACCCGCCGCCGGGTTTCGGGATGTGCGGCGGCGCGGGGGTGAACTGGCCGGGGTTGTGCGTCCCCGCGCCACCGCCGCCGCCGCCTCCGGCATCGTAGGAGAAGACGCCGGAGCCATCGAACATGCCGCCGAAGCTCATCAAGAACCGGCAAACTGAAAAGACGACTTCACTCGGGGGGTAAAAATCTCTCGCCCGCGATCCTACCAAACCCCGCAGGATCCCAAGGATTTAATTAGTCTTGTATGAAGGGAGACTGGAAGAGAAGGCATGCATTAAAAAACTACTCCTAGCTGGAGCTCCGCCACGCCGCGACGGATGGTATCGCAAGAGCAAATATGGAAGGGAATAATCATGGAGACAGGAGGCGGTGGACACGGAAAGGAAAGCGAGGCGCTTGCGTACGTCCTCGCGCGAGTCACTCCCGAGAAGACAAGGCGGCCCTTAATCCCTCGAACCAAGACGAAGCTCCTGCGACCGGAGAAGAAGAGAGGAGAACAGGACAAGTATGAAAGGATGAAGAAAGAGAAGGAAGAAGGTCGAGATCGAGAGGACGGCTATGGCTGGCTATAAGGGGCAGGCGGCTAGATAAAGCTGGGACATGTGGAGAGTCGTCCACGACTACGAGCAAGAGCGAGAGCGAGAGCGCGAGGAAGATAAAAGAGCCGCCGCTGCCACCGCTGTTGGTTGGTGCCACCCCTGTGTCGCGCTGCGTTTTTCCCGGAGGGCTAAAAATGGAGGAAAACAACAAACGTGGCGCAGAAAATCAAGAGCACGGAGGCGAGAGTCAAACGGGTGGCCCCCACGCACGGATGAAGCATGCTGCCGCGCATGGCCCGGGGGCCGGGGGCTTGCGCAACGTCGGCGGCAGCTCAGTGGTTCACTCACTTCCACGCCAGCGCAGATCTCGCGGTGCCTGGCCGAGGCATGGCACAAGCTCAACGGGGAGCCGCGTCCGACGACGACGAAGAGGAAGAAGAAGAAACGGGGACAAAAAAAAAGTGGAAAAGATGATTTACCACACTCACCCCGCCGCTCGCTGTCAGCCTCGCTGTAGCGGGAGGCGGAAAAAACCGGTGCGGAGGAAAGAAAACCCGGGGATTGGACTGGAGCGAACGAACCGAACGTGACGGCGACCTGTCACGGGCGGCGGTGCGGTGGTGTGGGCTGGCGTTGAGCCGGACGCGGCCGTACGTACACGGTCCCCGCGCCCTGCTCCGAAATGCCGGGGCTGCCCCCGGGAGCGGCGTCGCGGAGCAGGGCGCCGCGAAGGGCAGCGGCGGGACGAGAGAGAGCCAACGGACGGAGCTGCGAGTAAATGAGCGGGCGGCGGCCGTGTGGGGCGGGGGGTTTCCGGTGCGACGTCCGTTCCCGGCAGGCGAGGCAGGCGGTTCGCGCGCGGGAGGCGCGGCGTGGCTGGCGCGTAGAGGGGGGGGGGGGGGGGGGGGGGGGGGGGGGGGGGGGGGGGGGGGGGGGGGGGGGGGGGGGGGGGGGGGGGGGGGGGGGGGGGGGGGGGGGGGGGGGGG
>BCLH01000518.1:18686-84361 GCA_001602315.1 Zoysia pacifica | reverse complement strand
TATATAATTAATATATTTCTTAGTTACACATATTCATAATTTTTATGTTGCATCATACTTGTGTACTAACATTGCATTGTATTCATGATTATAATGGTATAAAATCAAACATAGTCACTTGAATATAAAAGTATAAAAAGAAAATCTAGGTAAAAAATGTTAAATTTCTTCTTTTTCAACTCAATTTAATAGTAGCTAATTCATAGTAGTGGCACGTAAGGAATCAAATTTAAATCTGATGGCAAATAAGGAACTTTGAAATTTTCAATGACTTAAAGGGCATCAGTCATTTTTTCAATGATAAACAAGAAATTGACTCAAATGGTTACTGTATATAGCTTCATCGTGTAGGTGGAACATGTAAAATGTCATTACATTATTTTTCAAGGGATAAATGAAACATTTTTAATTTAAAAACATTTGTGAGTCAAATCGATAGCATGAAAGAAATAATTTTCAGATCTGATGGTGGATAAAGAAGCTTTAGCTTTTCGATGGCTTGTAAGTCATCAAGTTATTCTCGGATGGTAAATAAGGAATTGGGTAGAAAATTTGGGCAACCATTAAACTTTTCAGACCCATTTTACAACTGTATTGCTCCGACCAGATGCCGCTTTGCAGAGTTTTCACATGGCACTTCGGCCGATTTAAGCAGCACAAATGGACAAAACCTTTTTGTTAAGTGCCTGCGAACAGTGAAAGGCTTCAGACACGTGTGTTGGGCCTGGAGGAAATGAAATGAACGAAGAGGAGTCGTAAAACTCCATTTCAAGTAATTTCAGCAAACTGAAACATCAGAATAAAACAGACAAGAATTCATGCCGGAGGATAATCTTTTGCCAATAGCCAACCGAAATCACATGCTCAATCATACCAGTGACCAGAGAAAAATACGCACCTGTGATCAATCCAGCACAAAGTCAACCAGTTAACTGATAACGAAGCTCACAGGCAGTGGCGGAGCCAAGACGGCCTCACGCCTGGTGCTAATCATGGACAGGTGGTAAAACAAATAAATTTAGATAAAATTTTAAGTTTTTTAAGGTAATATTTACTTGTTTTTAAGAGGTGAAATGAACATGGGACCGGTGCTGCAGCACCGGCCCTGTCTCCGCCCCTGCTCACAGGAGTGGCAGAAAATATTTTCTGAATACTGATCTGTAGTTTGAAACAATGGTCCAAAGCAGCGATAAATTTTCTGGCTCGATAAATACCCAGATCTCAGCAATAAACATGTCCACGCTTTTTGCCCGAAATCATTTCAAAAAGAAGGGAAAATAGGTTAGTGGTAGGCCTAACAGATCAATGATTAAAGGTCGAATGCAAAGATAAAGTTCAAAGGGAAAGGCTACGGCGCAGGTAATTTCTATCGAAAATAATGAGCATCTTCCTGTTGTTACATAATGTACTCCAGATGCAAAAAGTTTCTGAAATTTCCTCGGTGAGATTGTGATGGCGTCTGGTAGAATCCGAAAAAGTTGTCGTTATGCAATTATCAGGCCAGGACGAATGATCTGCTCTTAACAGTGCTAGCAGTTTGCCCTTTGTTGTCAATTCAGAAATGTCGATTGGAAGCCATCATTTTTTAAACCAGCAAAGAATACAGCAGTTAAGCGCAGCTGAGGAAGAGAATAGGAAACAAAGAGAATGGAATGTAGGTTATCACAGAGCTAACAAACATGGACCAAAGTATAGATCATTTGATCTTTGGACAAAAAATCTAGTTGAATTTTTGATTCAGTTATTTGAGTTCCCTGACATATCCAAAGTGCTATAAGGTAGTTCAATTTATCATGTGGGGGGCACCTTGCTTGATATTATCAGAGCAGTCTGAAGGTGCTAACCTATACACATTTTCTTACAATATAAAGTTTATACTATATTCCAAACTATCCACAATTATGAGACAATTAGGTCGGTGAAGGGTGAGAGGTTCACACACCCAATCTGTACCATAGCAGTTAGATTTCTCGTTTCCTCTTCATAGGGAGTAATGTCTTCACTCTTTCCGACTGCTTGCTCACCGATTCTTGATCTTCAATAAGGTGGAAATGTGACGACAAATTCTCCACTTCAACTTTTGCTACATCCTTCCTCACTCCAAGATCAGTGATGTACCTACCAGCACAATACATCCCTGCTGTGACAGTGGCCATTCCAAGCGGTCCGGCAGCAAACAGCTTAAAAGGAGTGGACAGAAGAGCTGCCAGTGGCACACCGATGGCAGAGGATGCTTGCCCACTAGTACCAATGCCAGGTTCATCAACGGGTAGAAGCCCGGTCTTGCAGTACAGTGCAAAGTCCTCGCAATTCTTCTCAAATATGTCGTAGTTTCCAAACCCATTCTGAAGCAAGTACATTGCTCGATGGACAACAACCTCCGGAGGGTCTGATTGGGCAATGGTGCATGTTCCTCCGCGTAGCTTTGCAAAGAAAACCGCAGATGGCACTCCATACTCGAAGCAGTAGAGGGAGCCGTTGCGGAGAAAACAGTCCAAGCATGTGAGCACAACACCACTATCGGGCAGCTGAAATCCACAGTCAGGGAATGTTGGACACTCCGACGGAGCCTCTGAGATCAGGATGGAGTCGGATGAGTCTGAGCCTTCAGTTTCTTTCTTTCGAGTAAAATGGACCACCTTGCTTCCCCCAACATAAATACCTGGGTATCAACCACAATACAATATTCTTGAGAAGCACTGCAAACGAATTCTAAATGGAAGGATTAATAAATTGCAATTGCCCTGTTATGAATAGCACACTGAAAGCAGTATGTAAAGGAAATATGTGGCCAGAAAAGAAATGTTGGAGAGAGGGGCCTGGGGAACAACATGTTGCACAAACAGTGCAGCTTTTTCATGCAGGTAGTACATAACCCATACCTTGTCCTACCGAGACATGGACTAGATCAAATGGTCTACGTTGAGCTAGCCAATGGGATAATAGTTATCTAAGGGGTTGGCTAATAATTAGCTGGGGTGTTTGGAACCGCTAGAGATAATTTTAGTAGATAAGTATTATCCCTAATGGTTTCAAATAGGGCCTTTATAACACAGTGGCATGGTGTAGGAAGTGTTTTATGCGCTTCCAAAATGCAGATCAGTAATTCAGTGCTGTGTAAAAGTAAAGCGATGCATAGTACTCCTTCCAGGACCATTACTCTTGACGTTTTGGATATGTTTTGAGTCAAACATTAAAAACATAAATTACAAATAACTTTAAAGTAGTTAAGTTTAAAAATGTGAAAATTATATGAATAGATTTATCTTTAAAAATTCTTTCATAAAAGTATACATATGCCACTTTTAAATAAAAACTTATGAATAAAATAAAAGTCAAAGTTGCATTTTGAAGACAATGTCATTGTCCAAAACGTTAAGAAATATGGGACCGGAGGGAGTAAATGACATTTGTACTTACATGGATTAGGGTCAAAGTCTCAAAAATAGTGGGTTAAAATAGGCAGAATTAGTTAAAAGTGATCAAACAGAGTTTAACAGCTTAGCATAGTTAAGTCACTTCTCAGGTCCAGTAAAGTATGGGATCAAAGTCACAGTGTTTCTGTCCTGCAAGCAACCTCGAATTAATAATAGCAGGCTACCACACACCACAGACTATAAGAACAAAACGCTGATAGAGACAGACACGTTGGTTAGTAGTAGGTGAGCAGCAACAAGTGACGTTTGTTCTACATGGAGAGCAAAGGACACAGCATGTGGCATCATAGCACACTGGAAGTATATCTCGAATTCTGGACAGAGTATGGGAGCTTCGGCTGGGCCCTGAATTCCACTCCGACCCAACTCTGATGAGATGAGACAGAGGGGAAACATGGCACCGATCATCACGGCGCGTGCCCCTCCAAAATTTTTTTCCCGGTACAGCCACCTACTGCCGCCGAACAGATGATACGATAATTCGTCAAATTTACAGGCCAGATGGGATTTTATCATGGTGCGTCTGGTATCAAACACGCGATCCCTGCTTCAAGCAGAGGGCCTCGCAGAGAAATCACATAATCACACTGACGAAAGCAGCGCGAGCAAGGCGAAAACTAGCCGATTGCCCAACTGAAACGAAACGAGGCAAGCGAAAGCACAACCGCGATGGTGACCGGAATTGACAACGGCGGCGCAAATGCGGGGTGCATTGACCCCCGGTGCGGACGTAGAATTCTGGTCAAGTCAGCAACTTGGGTCGCGCCTCTTGGAAAAAAGCCGTGAATTCACAGCGCCCAACCGGATCCGCACCGCGTCCAGACATCACCGGAGAATAAGAAGGGATCGAGGAGCGTACCGTGGTGGGAGTAGGCGTAGACGGCCCTCCACGTGTAGATGTGGTCGCCGGGTCTGATCTCCGACCTCTCCACGCGGTTCGACAGCAGACCCATCCCGGCCGCGCGCCTCCTCCTCCGGACGTGCGCCCGCGCCGCCTTTACGGTTCCGCTGCCCCGTCCATTGTGAGCGAGTCTTCGAGAGGGAGTGAGCTGCAGGAGGCGAGGAGGTCGGTGGTGAGGGGGTGGAACGCTCTCTCAGTCTCTCTATACAAGCCGGAGGCCCGGCGCGCAGCGGGGGACGGGGCCTGGCCGCCTGGGTGGAGTGGTTCAGGGGAGACGGCGCGGTGAAAGAAAAGAATGTCGCGGTCACGTCGTGCGAGGCAGCCGGCACCCGCCGCTCGCGTCGCCCTCGGTCACTGGGCTTCTTCTTCTCCTGCCTCCGGTTTGTTCGACGCCAGAACGAAACGGGCAAAATGGGGCGTGGGGATCGGGATCGGCACGTCGCAGCGGGGCCTCGGATCGCGTGTCGCCGTGGCCCGCGTTCTCCTATCGTGCCGCGTTTCGCGGCGGCGCATCAAGCTGTTGGCGTCTTGGTTTTTACCCCCTTTGGCTGGCGATCAAGGCAACCGCACGAGCGCCACGATGAAATGGAGTGTGCTTCATCAGGTCGATCAGGGACCGGCAAGGCGGCAAAGGGGGTGGCTTGCATGAGGTGGGTACAGCACTACAGGACCGGACACCAACTCCGGTCGCGCGCCTACCTAGCTGTGGGCCGTGGCGCGAGCGGTCACCGTTGCCGTCGCCTGATGCGATGGACTTCACTTGACTGGAATGGCCATTCGGCCAATGCTTCGTGCATGGTGACGCCACTGGATGGTGACCTTTTTGTTTTCCAGGAATGGTGGCGCGGCCAATGATGTGAGCATAGTCGGTCGGTGTTATATTTCTTCTATTCTTAAACTGTTGTCGCAGTTGATTTTTAACATCAACTTTAATTATCTATTTTATTTAAAAAATGTCAATAATATCTTATATTTTATTATAATTTCTTTCACCATTAAAGTTATTTGAATCACGATTTATAACTTTTCAAATTTGAACTTTTTAATAAGTAATAATCAAGGACAATGTTATAAGTCAATAACAAGAACAAGAAATAGATGAAATTTGCTCCAAATGAACTGGAACTAGTAATTCCGTTTTCGTATGTTAAAAGACGCCTGTTGTGCCAGAACTCTTAGGAAGAAAGAAAAATTTTGAGATGACTACGAATCGAGTTGCGGTCACCAAGCCGAGGTTTACAAAATCATTCAAACCAGCTGGTTTTCATTTTAAAATTTTTTAAAATTTAAAATTTTTTGAAATACCGAAAATCGGTAGAAGGTATTGATAAACCGGTAAAACAAGAGGTAAACCGGTGGGTTTCCATTGAAACTGGAAACCGATAAAAACCAAAAAAATCGGTCGATAAACTGGTGAAATCGCTCTATAAACCGAAAAACCGATCGATTTACTGTAGCATTTCGTTTAAATTTTAATTTTTCGATTTGAAACAATTTTTATCGGTTTTCACAGTTTTCATCAAACTAATCCTGACTGGTTTTAGCGGTTCAACCGAACTTCAAAACTCTGCACCAAGCTCATCATAGCATATATTTTCTCTGTTCTTAAACTGTTGTAACCGTTAACTTCTAACATCAATTTTGATTATTCGTTTTATTCAAAAACTTAATTTAAATGTGTAAAATTATAACATGTGACTCAAATAACTTTAATAATAAAGTAAATTATAACAAAATATTTAATATTCATTAAAATTTTTCTAAATAAAATAAATAATTAAAATTAATAATAAAAATCAACAGTCACATAATTTAAGAACCGAAGAAAGTAGAAGAATCTGCAGCGCTGTCCGTTGCCCATTTGCTCTGAGCAGCCTACGACGATCCATCTCGTAGATGGGCTCAATCCATTCGGCTTTTCCTTCCTGATGACCAACGGATCGGCCTAATGCACGATTGGCTTCATCGCAAGCAACAGGCCCACCACGCACTCAGCCACATTCTTCCAGTTCCTACTCGCGCGCGGCACCGCGGTAATGCATTCTCCTCGTGTGCACACAGCAAGAAGACAAGCGCCGCGCGCCCTCGCCACGCCGCCCTCGCGCTCTTTCCTTCCACGGCGAGCACGCGGCGCGGGAGCCAGATCAGGCAACTCGCCGCCCAATGAGAATGCGGCTCTGCGCTGGCCGACGGCTCCCACCCGCATTCCCCATCCCCCTAAACCCTAGGCGTCGCCGGCGCGTAGATCCGCCCTAGTGATCATCCGGCGAGCGACGATGGCCCCGCCGTTCACCGCCGATGCTGCCCAGGTCGAACCTATGTTCAAGGAGGTGCCGCCGCCGGGCGCGTTCATGGTGGAGCCGATGTCCCCGGAGCCGGAACGCCCTCCAGGATTTTGGGTCCTGCCTCATGAGGACGCAGCCGTGGTGATGCCGCCTGACTACCTTCAAGTTCAGCCAATGCTCGATCAAGCGGCATCCGTGGGTATTACAGCCCCGATGCTCCAGCAAGCCCCAGCTATGGCGACACTGCAGCCCTCTCTAGGTACAGCGCCGCGGCCTCCTGGCATCCCTTACATGATGGAGGGGCAGCAAGCTCAAGGTGGATATATGGTTGCACCACCACCTCTGCCGCTTGTCCCTCCACCTATGATGATGCAGCAGCAGCCTCCACAGACCAACGTGGTGATGATGGAACAGCCATCTCAACCATTTGGCTATCCTCCAGCAATACAGTTGCAGCAGCCTCCACAGACCAACTTGGTGACGGTGGAACAGCTATATCAACCATTCGGCTTTCCACCAGCAATGCAGCTGCAGCAACCATTCGGCTTTCCACCAGAGATGCAGCTGCAGCAGCAGGCTCCTCAGTCCAGTTCAGTGATGATGGAACGGCCTCCTCAGGCTGACCTGGTGATGACGCAACAGCCATATTTTTCTGCTCCGCCATGCAAGCGTCAGCGCTTCGACCAATATGGTTCGTGATCAACACTCCATTAGTTCCAGATTACTCTTTTGTTTAAGTGGCAACTGGTACTAATAGCCCTTGTAGGTGTCCTAGGATCACTGCCGGAGCTACTAATCGGCCAGGGTGGGCGTGCCACCCCCCCCCCCCCCCCCCAAAAAAAAAAAATTGAAGATTTAGATTGTTAGCTAATGTACAGTTTATAAATTTTAGACATGTAGTATATTATAAATCTAGAAAGTCAGCACATTGCCATAAACTCTTAAGAAAAGGAGATTTTAGCTATTTCTAAAATTTATGATGTTAAGGTCCCTTTGAAATGTAGGCTGATTTCTTTATTTTTCTTTTGAAAACTGAGCTGATTCCTTTAAAATCTCTGTATAATTCCTATAAAATTTCTACGTTCCAAACGGGGTATAAAAGTTTTATTTATATGTATGTGTGTCTTAGGTTTACTACTCCCAAACTAAGACTAGCATATTTATCTAATGGTGGGCCTGGCTGTGTTTGGTGTATGGCTCCGCCACTGCCTAGCATAGCATGTTATTGAAGTTGTTATGGACTAGAGGTTTACCTTTGTTCAGCAAAATCTAGAACAGAAGTCATGGACACATTAAGTAGTAGATTTGTATCCGTTCTGTTCCCCCCCGGTAAGCTTTAAAGCTTACGGGGGAAGAATAGTTGTAGCAGGAAGATCAGGCATTGGGATTATTGCAACTTTCTTGTGTTTGAATTGTTCGAAGAAAAGGGAGATAAGTGTCTGTGTATTATGTTTTTCGCTTGACATTTTTCTTAGCATGGTATCCATTTCTACTGTTAAGAACTTTTGAGTGTCCTTTTGATGATGAAATGGATTACATATAACACTGAATCTAGAACAGCCAATGGAGTCTATGTGAGCTGTTACAAGCTCAATAGTGATGACTTATTTCATTTTAGTATATTTTATCGAGAGATTTATCACTTTATACGTGTCACAGCATGCTATCATGAACTTAGCAAGAGTGTTGCTGATAACCAATTGGACAACGGCACATATATTTGCTGTAGGTATATTTGTATCAGACATTTATATGATTGTTGAGCGGTGGAGTTGCATGATTGTTGTTAAATAGCTTCCTTTCTTTCTCAGAGGTTACTTCATTACTTGTTATTTTCTCAGTTCAGAAACTTCTTACAGTTAATAAAAAGTGGCATGGGAAATCAATGTTTTTTTCCTTAATTCTACCTCTTAGTCTCTTATGACTGAGAAGGCAATGTATAGAAATAGGCTAAATCATCGATGTGCCTGCCATTTTCTTTAAAACCCCTACATTATTACTTGTTATTTTCTCAGTTCAGAAACTTCTTACAGTTAATAATAAGTTATAAGTGGCATGGGAAATCAATTTTTTTTCCTAATTCAACCTCTTAATCTTGTATGACTGATAAGGTAATGTATATAAATAAGCTAAATCATCGATGTGCCTACCAATGCCTCAAAACCCTTACATTCATCAACACTCCCTCCAGCGTTAAAAAGGACGTCGTATTGTACAATGTTTTTGGTCAAACATTGAGAATATAAATTACAAATAAATTTTACTTGGTTAAGTTTAGAAATGTGAAAAATCATATGATTAGATTTATCTTAAAAAATACTTTCGTAAAAGTATACATATGTCACTTTCAATAAATATTTTTATAGAAAATAGGAGTCAAAGTTATGTTTTGGACACACGTGTGCTTGTCCAAAATGACTTCTTTTTTTGACACTGGAGGGAGTACATATTAGATTGCCTTTCTTATTCTCTTCATATGCTCTTAGTTGACCGGTGGCTGTGATAGCTTCACATGTTTGTTTCTGTTGTAATGTTTTTGTTATTTCGGTCATGGTAAATGGAAGTTAAAAGAACAAAAAGAACTTGAGGCCATCGTATTTCATTTGCTGCTGAATGACCTATGGAGATGCATGCCGCTGGCGTGTACGTGAAATTAATTCGGTCTGTTACTATTTTGCAGGCATGACTTCTGGACAGCAGCAGCATATGACTGATCATCATCAGGAAATGACAACATTCAATCCAGCAAGTTACGGGACTTTCTTCCAGAATGAGGTAATGCAATGCTTATTTGTTTTTAAGTCTAGCTACTCTGTTGACTACAAACGTATTGACTTTGTGTCATTTCCCATGGGAATGATTCCAGCTGCCTTGTCCTCCAAATGCCTCAAGCACCCTTTTTGTCGAAGGTTTTCCTAATGACTGTACAACACGAGAAGTTGCACGTATCCTTGTTTAATTATGAGTTTTAACATTATTCTGAGTTGTATTAGGAGTATCATTTTCCCCATTGGTTACCTAAATCTCATATCTATATGCTATCAACTCGGCATTTTTCCATCTGTTAACTATACATCATATCTATGTGCTATACACTCGCGTGTCCGTTCAATTCTAACGTTTTATTTCCTCCTTTACCATCAATCATATCTATGTGCTATACACTCATGTGTCCATTCAATTCTTCCATTTTATTTCCTCCTTTACCATCAATCATATCTATGTGCTATACACTCATGTGTCCATTCAATTTTTCTGCTGTATTTCCTCCTTTACCATCAATCAAAGTGTTTGGCCCTAACCTTTTTGTTTTAGATATCTTTCGCCATTATTCGGGGTTCCGTGAAGCAAGACTTGTGAACAGAGCACCTCCTAGGCAACCAATATGCTTTGTTGATTTTGCCACTCCTGCTCAGGCTTTTCTTGCTATGGGGAGTCTCCAAGGTAAGCGTAACACCATTTGAATCTGCAATTTTCTGTCTTAATTGCATCACCGATGATATTGTGCATAACTAGGTTACTACTATTGCAAAGCCATATAAACTGAAAAACACTTTTCGGTATTCGGTGGGGATTTCCTGTGGTATCAGGTTCCTTATATTAGTGATACTATTTAATGGCGTTTCGTACTCAGTGATGTTTGTGAATGGTATTTTGTAGTAGTCAATCAGATGTGCTTCTTCAGTATGACTCAGTAGTCCGTTGCATCCTTATTTACACTTGACTGCAGCAATTCACTGGAATAGTTCTAGAATGGGTATGCCACTTGATCAATGAATTGGTTATAACTATACCGTAACTTGATCAGTCTATCAGATTCTAATAATCCGGAAAACATGAGCAATTCAATGCAAATACTGGTTGTACACTAGCTGGCAACAGTTTCTAGTACTTAATTTCATAATCATTCGTTGAGTTTCGCAGCAGTGTATATGGCATAATATTACTTTATATCATTCGGCGAGTTTCACAGCAGCGCACTGTGTGTATGGCATAATATACTCCATATAGCTATGATTGCATAGTCCATTGTGGCATTCATAGGCAATAGTGTTTTTTCTTTTGTGATACCTAACATTGCAAAAACGTCAACTTTGTAGAGGAGAATGATGATCGTGTGATTTGTTTTGCAGGTTACAAGTTTGACCTGCTGGATCAACACTCACCCAAGTTGATCGTGCAGTTCTCTCACTCACCTCGTGTGCCCGCGAGTGGTGGGTGCTAGCCGTTAGTAGTATATCGTGTACTCAATGAGCTAGAAAGAACAACTTGAATGTTTCGCAGCTTCTCAGGCCTGGCCCTAGTGGCCGTAGATTATCCAACCAGATTCTAGTGTTTACTCCGTTGTGGTTAAAGATTAAGCGGTATGATCCTATGTAACAAATCCTGTTTAAGGTCGTTGTTCGGTTATCAAGGATTAAGGGGGATTAAAGGGGGAATAGAGAGGATTAAATCCTGATCGAGTTTTTGGCGGATTAAATCTTCCTCATTTCATATCAATCTTGGCTTAAATTAGGAATAATCGAACATGGTCTTAATTTTTTTTAATCCTCTCGCCTAGGTGTATAATATATTTTATGTGCGTACACACTCTACCACACACCACCAGTAAATACTTGCAGTCTTGAAAAATCATGGAAGTCCCGCACTCCACGCACACAACCGAAGTCCCGCACATGATTCACACACGACACACACCTCCAACACACGACCGAAGTTCCACATGAGATTCACACACACATGACCCACACACAATTGATGTTCAGCACATGATTCACACACACAAAACCAGCGAGGATTTGGAGAAGATTGAGAGGAATTTAGGCCTTTTTGGCAGAGTTATCAGCTTTTGATTTTTTTGATTCACAATTCTTTTGTGAAGTAATTTTGTGGTTAAAAATGATTTTTTTATTTTTTATATAAACTATTAAAATCAAGGCTCCACACAATCTACAGAATCAAATCAGAAGAAGTTGAAGCTACTCTTGAAGCTATTTTTTCAGCTTTTAGCGTGTTAGTTTATTTCAGAGAATTACTTCACAGGACCAGAGGAGAATCACTTTAAAAAATAGTCTTTGACAGAGCTGGTCTGTCTAAAAATCAGGAGTTAAGAGCTTAAAAAAGCCTTAATCCTCTTCAATTCTCTTTAACCTCCACCAAATCTTCTCAAACCCAACGAAGCCTTGTGGAGAACAACGTGTGAGAGATAAACAGGAGCCCTGCCTCGGCCTAACAAAAAGATTCCTACTTTCTCTCGGTCCGGTCGTCCCGGCAACCCGTGCCACGTCGACGGGAAGCGTAACGAGAGCACGGAGGTCGTCCCGGCACGAAAGAAGCCGAAGGACACAGCAGCTCTACCTAGTACTGGTTGCGCTTGGTTCAAGCATTGCTCTTGTAATATCCCGTACGGCGAATTTTCTAATTTCCGTCTCGATTAAAATTATCTGTTCAAAAATTATTTGTCTCGAACTTCGTTCTGTCTAAATTCAAAATCTTTTTATCTAAATTGTTTCGGTGCCGAAAAAATTTAGTTCGCGTATTTTACGTCCGGGCTAAAATTATTTTTCGGAATCTCCTAATTAATTTTTAGATTCCTAAAAATTTTCTATAATTATTTTCTTCAACCTTAATTATTTCACGATTTTCAATTAATTCCTGAATTAAATTCCCAACTTCCATTCTTACCTCTTTCCTCTATAAATATCCTCTTCCTTTTTATCTTCTTTCCCCATTCTCCTTTCCCCTTCCAGAAAAATTCTCCATTGCTCCGACGTCGTCACCGAGTCGATCCTCATCCTCATCGACTGCGCCAGCTCCGGTTTCGCATCGTCCGCGCTCCGTCCCCCGCGCTCCACACGTCGACCGCCAGCTTCCTCCCCCGCGCCGCGTGACGCCGTCTGTTGCGCTGTCGTCGACCGTGTCACCGCACCGTTTTCCGCGTCACGTGGTTTCCGCTGGTCCAAAGTCTGTCGCTGCTCCCGTCCTCGTCTCCCGCGCCGGTTTCAGCGTGACGCCGACTCCACCTCGTCGAGTCGTCGATTCCCGCACCTGCTCCCGTCCTCGCCCGTCTCCACACGGCCGTTCCTGCACCAGCAGTCTCCGCGTGAAGCCGACTTCCGTCGCCCGTCCCCGTCACCCTCGTCGCCATCGTCGCTCGGAGATCCGCGCCGCTTCAGTCGCTGGTCTGCGCGTTCGGAGCCGGCCAGCGTCGTCTGTCGTCGTCATCGCTTGGTTTTCCACGTCGCTGGAATCCGTCACGCGCCGCGCCGATCCCCGCACCGGATTGACCTGAGTTCCAGTACTCCCGTTTTCAATCTCCGATTCTCCAATTTTTCCAGTGTTGGTGAGAAATTCTTCTCTCTTCAATTTCTTTTCCCTTTTTGATTAATTGTTAGATTAATTGCTAATTGATTTGCGATTAATTATTCTGCGATTAATCTAATACCTTGTGGTCTAAATCGTCTACAATTTTTTGAGAACTCCGTTTGATCTCCGATTATTCCCAAAATTGTTTCGTTAATTTATCTCGTCGCGATTGTCGTGTAGGGTTGTTCCGGGAATGTTTTGCGCACGTTTAGCCTAGTAGTTTCAATTTAGATTTAATTTTCGGTTTTAATTGTCGCGTAATTAGTGTCTAATTCTCTGTTCGTTTTGTGTTTAGCCGGTGTTTCTGAGGAGGAGTTCTGCAAGCTAGCTCAGTTCGACGATTCTGATCCCGACTTCGATCCCGAGTGGCCAGACAAGCCGTGTTTCTTGATCACTTTGTACCCAGTATTTTAAACTGCATGTTTTGTTTGCAACTCTAATTTACATGCCAACTATTTTATTTTAAAATGTGCTAGCAACATTACTAAGTCGTGCCTATTTACTGTTTCATAAATATGAACCCTAGGATTGCTTTAGAATAATTATTTTATTGTTATGCTTAGCCATGTTTAGTCACATTTATTTTTATCTCACACCTATCACTATAAAAATAGAATTTGTGTTAAATGCTTTTGAACTGTGCTTCAAATGTGTGAGTTTTGTAAATAACTATACATAACTTTAGCGGGAGCAAGAGTATGAGGAGCTGGGGGACTTTTGGGAAGTCCCTGTGGGCGTACCTGTTGCAGGTACAACGGGTAGATCCACGCTGGGATCTTTCTGTGAGACTTGTTGTTGGTGTTGAGATTGGAGATAGTGTCTGCCTCGACAATTAAGGATCGAGTCCTTCGAGCTTTGTACGCTAAGTTGACAACCATGCACACCACGTTACCCTGTATGGGCAGTTGGCTTGATTTTGAAGCGTGTCGAGACTGGTTGTTTACCCGTAGGTTGGCGGTGTTATGTTAGTGTGGTGTAGAGCTATGACTCCTCACATGAGATCGAGATACTCCACCGATCAGTGGTAGCCTCTTCACAGCTCCAGGACCCGATTGCGTAGGCAATGAGATCTCTATCTTGAAGGACGGATGATGCCAGTTAAAGCTTGTGGACGGGTCTTGTGTGTTCGTCGGGACTACGACGGTAGTTTTCGATGACGCTTCTCGTGGGTCCAGGTGCATAACCTCTGCAGAGTTTTAGTCGATGCGCATTGCCACGTTCTTTTAGAAAGACACCCGCTGAGTTGTGCTCCTCGTTGAGTAGTTTTGTTTTTCTTCCTCCCCTTCTATTTCAAAATGTTTCTGACTTCGGCCTTTGAGCTGTGGCCGAGTGTGGAGATTACATCGGCATTAAAATGAACCCCCGTCCGAGATAGCGGAGATCTCTGCGGGGCAAGATAATAAAATTTGACAGTTTTAAAATAAAGTTTTCTTGCATCTTTAAATTAAGATAAAATGTTTTAAACTTGCATTTAGCACTTGAGCCATGTCTTTACCCTTAAAACCATTTGCATGCATACATTGTTGTTAGGTAGTACGCGGTTTGCTGAGTATTCGTACTCACGGCTTTCTAATTTGTTGTTTTCAGAGGATACTCTCAGCTTCGACTTCGACTACGTCCCTGACGGTCCGTGACGTCCGCTCCTGCGCTCAAGCTAGCCTGTGTGGAGGAGATTCGCTACTGCTGCCATGTTGATACTTCCGCTGTCGCTCTTGATGGATTCTCGATAATGATATATCTGCTCTGAGATGTTTTCGGCCTGCGTGCCGATGGACTCCTTTGGAGGATTTTATTTTAATAATTTCGCTTTGACCTGCTATTTTCTATTCTTATTTCTTGTTTAATATTTCTGTTATGGTTTTTTGATTAATCGCTTGTGATGTCATGCTTGCCAAACTCCTGAGATTGGCAAGGTCACGGAAGATCAGGACTTATCGAAAGGTAAGGAAAATCTCAGTCGTTACAGATGGTATCAGAGCCATACTTGACCGTAGGAGCGAAATCGTAGAACTGGACGTAACTAAAGAATATTTCTAGATTTCCTAATCTGCTAACAAACCTTCATCGTGAAAGTTGTTTTCTTAAATCTCGTCGTTGCTTGATGGAGGTCTTGTTTGCTTAGAATAGTACTTGTTTTATTATCTTCGTTCTGATCTACTGGCTTTCTATCTTCTTCAGTAATTCTGTTTCTGCTAATGCTATCTTTCTAATCAGAATTGTTTTTCTGCAACAGATGGCTCTGAGGAGGTCTGGACGCCTTCACACTCGTTTTGAGGAGGCCGCTCTGGAGGACCCTGAGGTACCGCCACCCGCTGGGCGTGGTCGTGGTGCTGTCCCCAGAGTTCGTGGTCGTGGCGCTGGAGGCCGTGTACCAGTGCCACCTGCGGCTGACGCGTCTGGCGTTGGTCGAGGGCGTAGCCGTGCTGGAGCCCCTGCTCCTCAGGTTGGAGGTCGTGGCAGAGGAGTTGCCATGGACCCTGAGTCCGAGCCTGCTTGTGCTGCTGCGCCTGGTGAGGAGCTTCCAGTTGCTCTGAACCTGGCGGAGGTGATGGCCCGACAGACGCTTCTGCTTGAGCGTATTGTCGAGCAGTCACAGCAGCAGCCTCGTGGTCGTGCTCCTGCTTCTGACGCAGCACCGTACCACCAGTCAGCCGATTCTCGCATGGTGATGTTTCTGAGCATGCGCCCTCTCACTTTTGACCGTGCAGTCGATCCTCTAAATGCTGACGATTGGCTCAGGGATATCGAGAAGAAGCTGACCTAATTCAGTGTGACGACCAGGAGGCAGTTCGTCTGGCAGCTCACCAGTTGACATGTGCAGCTGGTGCTCGGTGGGATACTCTGTACGCCACACTTGACGAGCCTGAGCAGTTCACCTAGGACGACTTCGTCACCGCTTTACGTGGTTTTCACATCTCAGAGAGAGCCATAGAGGCGAAGGCGGAGGAGTTACGTACTCTTCGTCAGGGGGGGTATGTCTGTCACCGAGTACGCCAATCGCTTCACTCAGCTGAGCCGTTTTGCACCTGAGGAGGTCTCGACTGAGCGTCGCAAGATGTACTGGTTTCGAAAGGGCCTACGTCTTGAGATGCTTTCGTATCTGGATGGTGGTGTTCAGAGGAGCCTTCGTGAGCTGATTGACAGATGCCTAGCTTTGGAGGTGTCACTTCAGAAGCTCGACCGGTCTAGGGATGCTAAGAGGAGGGCTCTTGGTCAGGGACCCAGTCGTGAGGCTTCGCAGCGTCAGCATTTCAGTAGTTCTTTCTAGTAGGGATTGAGACAGCCCACCTCGCCCGATCCACTGCTCCTGCTCTAGCTTCAGTCCAGCAGCAGAGTTCTCAGAGCCAGAGAGGTGCCTTTCAGCAGCAGCAGTCCTCTTTTCGTCCGACAAGGGGAAGTCCTCGGTTCGCTGATTCGAGTGTGGCCAGGAGGGTCACAAGGCGTTTCAGTGTTCGAGACGCCAACAGCAGGGACCTGGGGGAGGTGGTGTTTAGTTTGCCACTCCCGCTAGGCCACTGCACCAGTCAGAAGGACGAGGAGTGCATTCAGCTGGCCCTGGCGCTACTCAGCTGAGCGTCACGTGCAGCCGCCTGAACCACATCTCAGTGGAGAAGGCTCAGGAGGCACCTGACGTCGTTGTTGGTGAGTTCTTGGTTCACTCCCACGTAGCGACGGCTTTGTTCGATTCGGGGGCTACTTATTCGTTTGTGTCGTTGACGTTTGCGTCTACACACAGTCTCCCTACCTCACTCTTAGCTATACCTACACTTACCACTTCACCTCTTGGAGTCTATAAGAGTCGTGTTGAGTGTAGAGGTGTTCGGATCTTGATAGAGGGTGTGGTCTTCCTAGCCGATCTCATTGTCCTTCCCTCGCATGAAAATGATATCATCTTGGGGATGGATTGGCTAGCGAGACACAAGGGAGTCATCACTTGTGCTGTGAGGGTTGTGTCTTTGGTCAACCACCACGGTGTTTGAGTGGTGTGTGCTCCTAGAGCGTCCAGAGTTCCACCTTCAGTTTGCAGCTTGCAGGAGTTATCTTTGGTGCAGATTCCTGTTGTTCGTGAGTATCCAAAGGTATTTTTCGATGAGCTGCCGGGACATCCTCCAGATTGAGATGTTGAGTTCGTGATCGATCTTCTTTCTGGTACCGCGCTGATTGCCAAGCGACCGTACCGGATGTCTTCCGACGAGCTTACTTTGTTTAAGGAGCACATTGATGAGCTCTTGAGTAAAGGGTTCATTCGACCGAGTGCTTCGCCGTGGGGAGCCTCAGTGCTGTTTGTGAGGATCGATGATCTGTTTGATCAGTTGAAGGGTGCAAAGTTCTTTTTCTCGATTGATTTGAGATCGGGGTAGCACCAGATGAAGATTCGTCCTTTTGACATTCTGAAGACTTCGTTCGTGACGAGGTATGGGTCTTATGAGTTTCTGGTCGTTTTTTTGACTCACTAATGCCCTTGCCTACTTCATGAACATGATGAACAAGGTGTTCATGGCTGAGTTGGATAAGTTCGTGGTGGTTTTCATTGATAATATCCTTGTCTACTCCAAGTCAGCGGAAGAGCATGAGCAGCATCTGAGAGTTGTGTTTGGGAGGTTGAAATCTCATCAGCTGTATGCCAAGTTCAGCAAGTGCAAGTTTTGGCTTGAGAAAGTTGCTTTTCTGAGCCATGTTGTCACAGCTGAGGGTGTTGCCGTTAATCCTGAGAAGGTCAAGGCTGTTGTGGAGTGGGAGTGTTCGAGGTCAGTTTCTGAGGTGATGAGTTTTTTTGGATTGGCAGGTTACTATCGCCGATTCATTGAGAACTTTTTCAGGATTGCTAAGCTTATGACCGAGTTGACTCAGTTGGGGGTGCCGTTTGTCTGGTCAGATGTTTGTGAGAGGAGTTTTCAGGAGCTGAAGATGAGGTTGACTTCTGCCCCTGTTTTGACTTTGCCGGATATTCACCAGGATTTCCAAGTTTTCTGTGATGCTTCTCGTCAGGGTTTGGGTTGTGTGCTGATGCAGAACAAAAAGGTTGTATGCTATGCTTCGAGGCAGTTGAAGAAGCATGAGTTGAACTATCCGATGCATGATCTTGAGTTGGCAGCTGTTGTCCATGCTTTAAAGATTTTGAGACACTATCTGATCGGCAACAGATGTGAGATCTTCACCGACCACAAGAGTCTCAAGTATATCTTCACTCAGGCAGAGTTGAACATGAGGCAGAGGAGGTGACTTGAGTTGATTAAAGATTACGATCTTAGCATTAACTATCACCCGGGTAAAGCCAATGTGGTAGCGGATGCTTTGAGTCGTAAGGTTTATTGTTCTTCCTTGATGTCTGGGCAGTCAGAGATTCTTGCAGATCTGACCAGTTTGGGAGTTGAGATTGTTCCTCAGGGTTTCTTACACGAGCTCAGGTTGCAGCCGTTGTTGATTGAGGAGATCAAGTCAGCTCAGAAGCTTGATAGAGAGGTTCAGTCGATCTTGAAGAAGATGAGGAGAGGCAAAGCACCGGGTTTTCGTGTGGATCAGCAGGGTGCTTTGTGGTTTAAGGACCGTATTTGTGTCCCAAGAGTGCTAGAGTTGCGAGATGCTATTCTGAGAGAGGCTCATGATTCGAGGTTTTCTATCCACCCAGGTTGCACCAAAATGTTCGAGGATCTGAGGACTCGTTTCTGGTGGGTTGGCATAAAGGCAGACATTGTTGAGTATGTTGCCTTGTGTGATGTTTGTCGGCGAGTTAAGGCTGAGCACCAGAGACCGGCTGGATTGCTAAAGCCGCTGTCGATCCCTTCATGGAAGTGAGATGACATCAGTATGAACTTCATCACAGGTTTGCCGTTGACGTCTCGCCATCATAATGCTATCTTGGTGGTGGTGGATCGATTGACTAAGACCGCTCGTTCCATTCCTGTGAATGAGAGGTACTCAGTTGATCAGTTGGTCAAGTTGTACATCGATCACATTGTGAGGTTGCATGGTGCACCGAGGAGTTTTCTGTCTTATCGCGAGCCCCAGTTTACCGCGAGATTCTGAAGGAGCTTGCATGAAGCTATGGGTACACACCTGGTGTACGGTTCAGCTTATCACCCGCAGACAGATGGTCAGACAGAGCGTGTGAACCAGATTTTGAAGGATATGTTGAGAGCTTGTGTGATCACCTATGAGCAGAGCTGGGAGGACAGTCTCTCTTTTGCAGAGTTCTCTTACAACAACAGTTTTCAGGCCAGTTTGGGGATGTCACCTTTTGAGGCGTTGTATGGTAGGAGATGTCGTACTCCGCTCATATGGTCAGAGGTTGGTGAGAGGTCTTTCTTTGGTCCTGATTCCATCAGAGCTGCTGAGGAGAAGGTTGAGAAGATCAGAGAGCATCTCCGGGTTGCTCAGAGCTGTCAGAAGAGCTATACGGATAAGAGGAGGAGGCTTCTTTTTTTTGAGGTTGATGATTGGGTGTATCTCAAGGTGTCTCCTCTTCGTGGCACGCGTCACTTCCATGTCCGAGAGAAGTTGGCTCCGAGGTTTGTTGGTCCTTTTCGGATTCTTAGGAAGATCAGTGATCTTGCTTACAGGTTGGACTTGCTATCTGAGTTTGCGAGTGTGCATCCAGTGTTCCACGTCTCTCACTTAAAGAAGTGTATTCGAGTGCCAGAGGAGCAAGTTGTCCCTGATGCTTTGGATATTCAGGACACGCTCGAGTACCTAGAGTATCCGATGAAGATTCTTGATGAGACGTTCAAGGAGACGCGAAGGTCTAAAATCAAGTTTCTCAAGGTTCAGTGGAGCAACCACACTGAGCGAGAGGTTACCTGGAAGAAGAAAGATAATCTGAGGAAAGAGTTTTCCTATCAGTTTGAGTCCGCTCTTTGATCTCGAGGACGAGATCCTGTAAGGGGGGAGTCTGTAATTTCGATTAATAAAGCGGCGAATTTCCCAATTTCCGTCTCGATTAAAATTATCTGTTCCAATTCTCGTTCTGTTCAAAAATCATTTGTCCCGAACTTCGTTCCGTCTAAATTTGAAATCCTTTTATCTAAATTGTTCCGGTGCTGAAAAAATTTAGTCCGCGTATTTTACGTTGGGGCTAAAATAATTTTCCGAAATCTTCTAATTAATTTTCAGGTCCCTAAAAATTTTCTATAATTATTTTCTTCAGCCTTAATTATTTCACGATTTTCGATTAATTCTTGAATTAAATTCCCAACCTCCATTCTTACCTCTTTCCTCTATAAATATCCCCTTCCTTCTTATCCTCTTTTCCCCTTCCAGAAAAATTCCCCATCGCTCCGACGCCGTCACCAAGTCGATCCTCATCCTCGTTGACAGCGCCAGCTCCGGTTCCGCGTCATCCGCGCTTCGTCTCGCGCGCTCCACGCGTTGACCGCCAGCTTCCTCCCCTGCGCCGCGTGACGTCGTCCGTTGCACTGTCGTGGACCGTGTCGCCGCACCGTTTTTCGTGTCACGTGGTTTCCGCTGGTTCGAAGCCTGTCACTGCTCCCGTCCTTGTCTCCCGCGCCGGTTTCCGCGTGACGTCGACTCCACCTCGTCGAGTCATCGATTCCCGCGCCTGCTCCCGTCTTCGCTCGTCTCCACGCGGCCGTTCCCGCAACAGCAGTCACCGCGTGAAGCCGACTTTCGTCGCCCGTCCCCGTCACCCCCATCGCCATCGTCGCTCGGAGATCCGCGCCGCTTCAGTCGCCGGTCTGCGCGTTCGGAGCCGGCCAGCGTCGTCTATCATCGTCATCGCTTGGTTTTCCGTGTCGCTGGACTCCGTCACGCGCCGTGCCGATCCCCGCACCGGATTGACCCGAGTTCTAGTACTCTGGTTTCCAATCTCCGATTCTCCAATTTTTCTAGTGCTGGTGAGAAATTCTTCTCTCTTCAATTCCTTTTCCCTTTTCGTTTAATTGTTAGATTAATTGCTAATTGATTTGCGATTAATTATTCTGCGATTAATCTAATACCTTGTGGTCTAAATCGTCTACAATTTTTGGGGAACTCCGTTTGATCTCTGATTATTCTCAAAATTGTTCCGTTAATTTGTCTCGTCGCGATTGTTGTGTAAGGTTGTTCCGAGAATGTTTTGCGCACGTTTAGCCTAGTAGTTTCAATTTAGATTTAATTTTCGGTTTTAATTGTCGCATAATTAGTGTCTAATTCCCTGTTCGTTTTGTGTTTAGCCAGTGTTCTCGAGGAGGAGTTCCGCGAGCCAGCTCAGTTCGACGATCCGGATCCCGAGTTGCCAGGCAAGCCGCGTTCCTTGATAACTTTGTACCCAGTATTTTAAACTGCATGTTTTATTTGCAACTCTAATTTGCATGCCAACTATTTTATTATAAAATGTACTAGCAACATTCCTAAGCCATGCCTATTTACTGTTCCACAAATATAAACCCTAGGATTGCTTTAGAATAATTATTTTATTGTTATGCTTAGCCATGCTTAGTCGCATTTATTTTTATCTCACACCTATCACTATAAAAATAGAATTTGTGTTAAATGTTTTTGAACTGTGCTTCAAATGTGTGAGTTTTGTAAATAACTATATATAACTTTAGCGAGGGCAGGATAGAGTACGAGGAGCTGGGGGACTTTTGAGAAGTCCCTGTGGGCGTACCTGTTACGGGTACAACGGGTAAATCCGGGTTGGGATCTTTCTGTGAGACTTGTTGTTGGCGTTGAGGTTGGAGATAGTACATGCCTCAGCAATTAAGGACCGAGTCTTTCAAGCTTTGTACGCTCAGTTGACAACCATGCACACCACATTACTTTGTATGGGCAGTTGGCTTGATCTTAAAGCTTGTCAAGACTGGTTGTTTACTCGTGGGTTGGCGGTGTTGTGTTAGTGTGGTGTAGAGCTATGACTCCCCATATGAGATCGAGATACCCCACCTGATCAGTGGTAGGCTCTTCACAGCTCCAGGATCCGATTGCGTAGGCAATGAGATCCCTATCCTGAAGGACAGATGATGTCAGTTAAAGCTTGTGGACGGGTCTTGTGTATTCGTCGAAACTACGACGGTAGTTTCTGATGACGCTTCTCGTGGGTCCAAGTGTATAACCTCTGGAGAGTTTTAGTCGATGCGCATTGCCACGTCTTTTTGGAAGGACACCCCCTGAGTTGTGCTGCTCGTTGAGTAGTTTTGTTTTTTTCCTCCTCTTTTATTTCAAAATGTTTTTTACTCCGGCCTTTAAGCTATGGCCGAGTGTGGAGATTACATCGGCATTAAAATGAACCTCCATCCGAGATAGCGGAGATCTCTACGGGGCAAGATAATAAAATTTGACAGTTTTAAAATAAAGCTTTCTTGCTTCTTTAAAATAAGATAAAATGTTTTAAACTTGCATTTAGCACTTGAGCCATGCCTTTATCCTTAAAACCATTTGCATGCATACATTGTTATTTGGTAGTACGCGGTTTGCTGAGTATTCATACTCACGGCTTTCTAATTTGTTGTTTTCAGATGATACTCTCAGCTTCGACTTTGACTACGTCTCTGACGGTCCGTGACGTCCACTTCTGCGCTCAAGCTAGCCTGTGTGGAGGAGGTTCGCTATTGCTGCCATGTTGATGCTTTCGCTGTCGCTCTTGATGTATTCTCGATAGTGATATATCTGCTCTGAGATGTTTTCGGCCTGCGTGCCGATGGATCCCTTTGGAGGATTTTATTCTAATAATTTCGCTTTGACCTGCTATTTTCTATTCTTGTTTCTTGTTTAATATTTCTGTTATAGTTTCTTGATTGATCATTTGTGATGTCATGCTTGTCAAACTCTTGGGATTGGCAAGGTTACGGAAGATCGAGACTTATCGAAAGGTAAGAAAAATCACAGGTAAGCCAACCGATTCGAGGAGAAACCGGCACAGGCAAAAACCGATCGGTTTTAGTGGTAAGCCAGTCTAAAAACTGAAAAACTAGTAAAAATATTAAAAAATATGAAAAAATAGAAAAGTTAAAAAAAAATTTGACATGACTTTTTCTAAATTATTACAATATATTTACACAATATATATTTTATCAATGAATAATAAAACACACAATTAAACAATATATCCATGCAAATGAAATGCACGCATAAGTCTATACTTGAATACATAAATAAGTTATCCATCACCAACCCGCTCATGTATCGTAGTCGGCACTAGATATGAGGTGGATCCCTGTTGTAGCTAACAACTCCGCTCTGTATTCATTCCATATCTATCTCGTTCAAGCTGCAGTTATCTCTCATTGTTGATTCACCAAATTATTGGCCTTCCTACCAGTGCTGACTTCTGTGTGAAAGAATTTAGACCATGCCTTTCTAATTGCTGACTTTGTCAGTCTGCTTTTGCAGTGCATGGACCAATATCTATCCTAATTTGAACCTGTTCTTTGCTACTTAATCTCTGTGACATTGTCCTTCTCATCATACCTAACAATTCAGAGCCACCATCACCTTGAGAGAAACCACCACCACCTTGAGAGTAACCACCACCATTTACGAGGAACCACCACCACTTTACAAGGAACCACCACCATATAAATGCGGCCGCTGCCAAAATTCCTCCTCCTCTCTAAATTGCCTCATGGCAGTATGTAGCTCCTCATCATCATCCTCATTCACATTGCTTCACCCGCAACATGTTGCTGTCTCAGAGCCTATCTAGCTCGGCGCTTCCTCCGCTCGACGGTCCTATCAATCTCCCGATGAAAATAGTCCCGCACATCGGGGGAACGTACATGAGGACAGCCCACCACATTGCTGCCACGATGTGCCAAATGTTGCTTGAATCTGTTGGCACCACCCCCTCTCTTCACGCTCTTGCAATACTTGCAACAGAACCCCGAATACACGTTCTTCCTGTGTTCCCACACCGAATCCGACTGATCCGCTGTTCCTAAATTGAACAAAACTATGGAAATAAGCATCTATGTTCAAAAGGTTCAAAAAAATCGTCAAAAACTAAGAAAAATCAACCCTAAATGACCAAGCCCCCTCTTTGGCTGAAAACTAGCTAGATCAGCTGGCAAACCAGCCTTACCGCACGGCTAGCCGCTATTATCAGCCGGTTAGCCGACTGCACCGGCTAACCACGGAAGCCCTCCGGCTAGCTACCCTTAGAACCGACTAGCCGTGACTTTGGGACGGCTTACCGCTAAACGGAGTGTGCGACGCAGTGCACCGGCTAGATGCTTAAGCCGCCCGGCTAACCGCTCCAAAACTCCGGTTTTTGCGGTGGCGACGGCGGCGTAGATCCAGAGAAGGTCATGGGCGTAAATGAGTGGTTCTCTAGGGAGGAGATAAGGTAACTTATATATTTTTCTATATTTACTTTAGCCATTTTTTTGGCACTAAATCTTTGATTTTTTTGAAAAACTGATTCGACTAAAATTCATCATTTTTCACCTAGTTGTTTACATATTTTTTTAAAAAAAATTGTCAAATTTTCAAAATTAAAAAAATTAAAATTTGAAAACCGGTCAACCGTCCAAACAGGACTGGACCGGTTTGAGCGGTTTTGTAAACCTTGATCCCGCGGAGGATCAACGCCTTTCCAAACTATGCAAGAAAGGCCAAACAAAAATGACTAAAGGAAATGTTGTCGGCACATGTGTATCAAAGGCTAAGGTGGCGTTTTGCTAATTGGAAAAAGATGTTGGGAATGCGATTGAGATAAGGAAAGAAAAAATCTTTACCATTCATTCACACATCTTATTAAATCTCAATTCTTCATCTATTTTCTAATTCCAAACCTATCAATCATTTCCACTTTCCCAAACGGCACCTAAAGCAAAACGAAAGGATGGGCAAGACGCAGCTGCTGGCGCGGTTTGCGTGCGACGAGTTTGCGCTCGACTCCAAGCCCACCATCGGCGTCGAGTTCCGGACGCGCACGGTCACCCTGCGCTGGAAGCAAGTGAAGGCAGATCTGGGACACCGCCAGGCAGGAGAGGTACGTTAATTAACCTTCCTAGTAGTAGTATCTATCTACTGCAGCGCCGCGGTAACTACTAGCTCCGGCGACCCGCCATCGTGTGTCCGTGTCGCCATGCTCCTATCACGTATGACATGGTGACATGGGTGAGAAACTCGCACCTTTATAAAATACCCATGGTTTCTATTAATGTGTCAATGACAGATTAAATTCTGCAAGTGAATGACACGTGTGTCTGAATGATATATTTCAAATTTTATAAATTTGTAATGATATATATCAAATTAATCATTTTCTTATAGCTCTGTTTTCATTCAGGCGCGCCACGGCATTAGGAGAAACTAGTCTTACGGCTGTTTTAGGAGCTAGAGCATCAACATGCGACGCGACGGAATTCAGAGATAGTGAGCGTGAGTTTCTTTCTACCCATGACCCGATGACCGAGAGCTCGTCCTCGCAAGAACAGAGCTGATATGCTCACGCGCAGCACAGACAATGGCAGCACGCGACACGAGACAGAGTAGGATCGAACTGACGTTTGGATTGCCCTCGAAGGAATTTAGGTTTGGTAGTACGTGCGTAGTGCATTTGAAGCTCTCTACCTTTTGCTGGTACGTCAATGCTTTTCCTTCGCCTGTCTGTGTCTTCGACATGTGCGTAGTGGCGATTGCACGATCAGACGATCTTGTTTACTTGGAAGATTGGATATTGGGGTCCGACGATAGGTCGCTTCCATAGGAGGAGGCGATGCCTGCTGCCCCTTTCCAAAATCATTTCCTGTACCTAGATCTCAAGAAGATAAGAATGGTAGTAGTAGCAGTAGTAGATGTTTGCTACGGACGTGTCTGGAAAACATTAAAAAAAAAAGCACGACAATTGCCGTGCTTTTTTCATCTGTAGTTAAATCAGTATATTTTAAATTTATTATTTAACAAATAAAAGTATAGTTGTCTTGATATAGATGACAAAGTTATATAAATATATACTCTAGTCTAAAAAAAAAGTTGTGTACATAGTCTTCAAAGCATAAATGTAACCTTTATTATCTATAAAACATTTAATAAAAAGTAACATCAGTACGCTTTTAAAAAATTATTTTTAAAACAAATTATTTCTAATTTTGTAACTTAATAAATTTAAAATTATATCTAATTTATATTGGCAATGTTTGATTAAAATATTACGTTTAAAGCTACTATTTTTTTTAGACCGGAGTTGTAAGCGGGAAAAAGATTGAATCTCAGTTCTTATAGTAATCAAGGAGCATTTTTAGAAGATAAAACAATTTAAGTTATTTTAATATATATTTTTATAACATATAAAAGTATTTAATTATAGCATATACTTGCAAGATATACAAATAGAATAAATTTATAATAACTTCTTTTATATTTTTTGAAATAAACATATATGAAAAGCGCGGCAATTGCCACACAGATCTTTTAGTCGTGAACTAAATGGATCAGATTTTAGTGCTGAATATGCTTTAACTGCGAGAAGCTTGCATAAAGATTAAAAAATTCAATTAGACCGTTGTGGTCTATAGCGAATAACGTTCCGAAAATGTTTCTGGTACTCTTTCTGTTCAGTGGAAGACACCATTACAATTTATGTTTTTAAAATACGTAAATTTATAAATTATATTTTAAATAAATAAAATATAAATATTTATTTTATTTTATTGAATAAGACAAAATTAACTGTGACAAGATAGCGTGTGAACCTAAAAAAGTTAGGACGATGGCACGACTGTTTATGCCTACTTCCGCCCAGTAGAAGCACGCTCTTACAGTGACCGGGGAAAAGATTATTTTTCCATTTTAATATTCACCGTTAGATTTTAATCCGACGGTTAATATTTTTTAGCGTGACGTGGTGTAACGAAAGTTGAGAGAACCCACGGTGTTTAATGTATAATTTATATTAGTAATGGTTGATTAAAACATTGCGTTCAAAGCTACTATTTTTTTTAGACCAGAGTTGTAAACGGTAAAAAGATTGAATCTTAGTTCTTATAGTAATCAAGAAGCATTTTTAGAAGATAAAATAATTTAAGTTATCTAAATATACATTTTCATAACATATAAAGATCTTTAATTGTAGCATATACTTGCAAAATATAGAAATAAAATAAATTTATAAGAACTTCTCTTATATCTTTGAAAATAAACATACACGAAAAGCGCGGCAATTGCCGCGCAGATTTTCTCGTCGTGACCTAAATAGGATCAGATTATAGTGCTGAATATGCTTCGAGAAGTTTGCATAAAGGTTAAAGAATTCAATTAAACCGTTGTGGTCTACAGTGAATGATGTTCTAAAATGTTGCTGGTACTTTTCCTATTCAGAAGAGGACACCATCATAATTCATATTTTTGAAATGCGTAAAATTATAATTTATAATTTATAATAAATAAAAATATAAGAAAATATATGATATTTATTTTATTTTATTGAATAAGACAAAATTAACTGTGACAGGATAGTGTGTGGATCTGGAAAAGCTAGTGCGATGGCACGATCGTTCATGCCTATTGTCGTCTAGTAGAAGCACGTTCCTACGTTGATCAGAGAAATTTTTTTTCTCTTTTTTAATATTCACTATTAGATTTTAATGTGATAATTAATATTTTTTAAAGTAACGTGACGTAACGAGAGTTGAGAGAATATATAGTGTTTAATATAAAAAAATTAGTTTTTAAGCAGTCCGAATGAACACGCGCGCTGACAGTGATATCTCAATTGGACCACCATTGATGTAGGAAAAGGCTAGCAAGCCATCATATGAATTTCAGAACATTCATGTAAAATACGGAGTACATGACAAGTATCTTGAAAAAGCAATTGTCTTTTTGCAAGGATTTCGCCGTTGTCACCTCACTGTTTCTGTCCAGCTTCTGCTCTGTTCTATTTCTTGTGAACTAGACCACGGTCAGAAAGATTTTGTAGGACACAAAACAATGAGATTGACTGGTTTCCCATGAATTTGTGTATTTTGTATTCCGTGAAATTCTGCCTTTAAATAAACGTCAAGATTTAACCTCTCCCAAAAAAGTGGTAACGTTTGACTGTACGAAAAATGAACGTACAGAGCAGTGACGAGCGCGTACTACCGCGGCGCTCTGGGAGCCATGGTGGCTTACGACGTCACCCGGCGCGCGACGTTCGACCACGCGGCGCGGTGGGTGGAGGAGCTCCGCGCGCACGCTGACGGGCTCCACCGTGGTGGCGCTCATCGGGAACAAGGCCGGCCGAGCGCCGCGAGGTGGAGCCCGACGAGGCCGCGCGCCTCGCGGAGGAGCAGGGGCTCTTCTCCGAAGCGTCCACGTTCACGGGCGACAACGTGGAGCACGCCTTCCTCACGCTCCTCGAGGAGATCTTTACCGTCGTGTCGCGCAGGGCCCTCGAGCTCGACGAGGCACGGAGGATGCGCGGCGAGCAGGGCGAGGACGGTGGCGGCTTGGTGCTGTCGCTGAAGGGGCAGGCCCGGCCCTGAGGGAGGACAAGTGGAGCACCGGCTCCAGCCCCCAAATTCAAAGGGGCTACTCTTCAATTAATGGATACATGTATTGACTCAATATTATTTAATTAATTAGTTCAACGTAACAATTATAGATAAGTAAAATAATATTTTATAGTTGTATTTGTTAGAAGATGCACAAATTTATTATATGTGATAATTTTTCTATATAGTGCATAAGCGAGAATGTATATATACATAAATTCTTTAGCTCTTGGACGTTAAGATTCTCTGTATTTAATTTTCAGTAATCTCTACTTGTAATGAATGGAGAATAGATTGGTGGATAAAATTGATTACTTTAAGATAATATATAAAAATCAATTGATATTTTTTATAAATGATACAGTTTTTTATAAAATTTTTATATAGAGGCCCTGTTTGGTGCTGCTACTTTCCAACTTTTCATCTAAAATAATTTGCTTGTCCTGCCAAACAACAAAATTTTTTAGTGCTTCTTTTCACCGCGCGTCTGGGGTTTGCACTACGGACCAGAGGAAGAAAAAAGCGTCTCGTGACCAGCTTTTTTCACGCTTCTGCGGAGACGAGAAACCAGAGTGCCCCTTACTTTACAAGTATTTACCCGCTTTTGGCATCCAATAAAAAGGGCCATCCCTTCAGCTCCATCGGCCACCAGACTCCATTCGACTCCCACCCATGAGAAACAATCGAACAGCAGAACAGGCGTCTGGAGAGGTGAGCTAGGGTTTCACGGCCGCCGGTGCCAAAGCCTGCTCCCAAGTCGCGCCGCCGCCGCCGGAGCCAGCTCCCAAGTCGCGCCTCCGTCGCCAGAGCCAGCTCCCAAGTCGCACTGCCGTTTTTCGACCAGTCAAGTCTGCGCCGGTGCCACAGGAGCTCGATTCGTCCCGCGGAAGCTCGATTTGCACCGCCGTAGGCTCGATTCGCACCAGAGCTCGAGCCCCCGGATCCTAGGCCAGCAGATCTGGAGCCCTTTGGCACCACCGAACCTTCAGCCGCCGCCTTTCGACCCTCCTCACCGTCGACCCTTCCTTCAACGAGTTCTGGGAGCCGCCTTTTCTAGCACAACTGACAAGCAAAGGTAACTTGTATATGATTTTTAATCCTTCTGCAGTGAGCATTCCAGTGTTGGATTTGATTACAAAATGCAAATGAACAAGAAATAGTTGCATAGTCTATTAGATAAGTAATGTTATATGTTGTCTGTTTAGATGGAGACAGTGGAATGGGATGCCAATGCAGCCAATGTTTTCAATGAGATTTGTGTGCAACAAGTGATTGCAAATAACAGGTCAAATGGTTGCCTCAACAACAGAGGTTATGCTAACCTTATGGCCCAATTTAATGAACGCACCGATAGGAATTACACCCGTACTCAACTGAAAAATAGGTGAGATTCCTTGAAAGCTGATTATACAACATGGAAGACATTAAATCTCCAAGCCTCAGGGTTGGGAAAAGATCCTAGAACTGGCACTATTGCTTCTGATGCCACTTGGTGGGTAGAAAAAATTGCGGTATGCAACCATGTTTTTTTTAATGACATAGCATCCACAATAGTTAAATTGTAGTTTGTTGACATTTCTGTTATATATTGCAGGCGATCCCAGGATGCCAAAAGTTTCGGTTTGCACCTTTGGAAAATGAAGATGATCTAGAGATTATGTTTAGTGGTGCAACATGCACCAATGAGTCCGCACTGGTGCCAGGGGCAGATGATGTGACCCACAATGTTGGTGAAGTTGATGGAGGGAGTAGCCCTGCTGTGACACCAGTTGTCAATAGGCATTCTAGCAAAAGGGCTATGCAAGTATCGCCATCAAATAAACCTAAAAATTTTTTTAGGGATATGCAATTTAAGCGACTTGTGGACACATTTGTGGAAAGGCTACATCAAGCAAACAGTCAGCAACATCTCCTCATCATGATATTATTAGGGAAGAGATAACTGAGATGTTGGGTTCAGTTATTGCAGCAGGGGCAGAAGAAGGAAGTGATGAACATTTCTATGCCACACAACTACTCATCAAAAAAGAGTATCGAGATGTGTTTTCTACTTTGAGGACTTCGGAAGGAAAGCTTGCTTGGCTAAGGAGGACCTGGGAGGAGAGGAAGAAACATTAAATAACTAGTTTCCTGATGTATTCTTTCTGTTTTCTATCATTTGTGTGGACAAGTTTTTTAAATTAGCACCGAGTACTGTATTGTGTGTAACAATTTAACTTACGCTATGTCTTGAACCTGGTATTATCAGTCACGTACAATGTGTGCTTGTGTTGAATTTCTTATGCTATGTCTTGAACCTGGTATTATCGCTCATGTACAATGTGTGCTTGTGTTGAATTTCTTTTTATTTTACTGCTGACAAATGGCTTTAAGCTCAAGTGACTCAAGTGATGATGAGCTGACAAGCCAAGCGATAGAAGATGAAGATGATGATTGGCTATATGAAGCTGCTGCAGTTGCAGCTTATGCAATGCTAGATTACAGTGGCTCATATAATAAAAAGGCAAAAAAAATACCGGAGGAGACCGGAATTCAGTGGGTTCAAAAGCATCTTAGAGATTCAGATGATTGTTATGATATGTTTCGGATGAGGAGGTCAGTGTTCTATAGCTTACATGACTTGTTGGTCAGTGATTATGGGTTAACATCATTAAATGAGATGTGCTCCATAGAAGCATTGGATTTATTTTTATGGATGTGTGGTGCACCCCAGTCAGTTTGCCAAGCCAAGCACATTTTTACTCATTCTAAAGAGACTATCAGTAGAAAGTTCACTGAAGTTTTAGAATGTGTAACCCGTTTGGCTGCTCATAATATCAATCCTAAAGATAGTACCTTTGCTGTAGTACATACTAAGCTTCAGGAGCATAGGTCTTGGCCTCATTTCAAAAATTGTATTGGCGCTATTGATGGCACTCATTCTAGTCACTGTGCCGCTTTTGGAGCAAGTAGTGCACATTAATCAGCATGGATATTGTAGTCAAAATGTTATGGCTGTTTGTGACTTTGATATGAGATTTACATTTGTGGTGGCGGGTGGCCTGGATGAGCTCATGACACACGTATATGGAGGGATACTTTGATGAAGTTTAAGGATAAGTTTCCACATCCTTCAGAAGGTGTTTTTCACTTATTTTTTTCTCATCTCTAATAGTGGCTGTTAAAAATAGTGAACATGCTCATATTTGCATTTGGTTTCTATGTAGAGAAATTCTATCTCGTTGACTCAGGTTATCCAAACCGAAAGGGTTATTTAGCACCCTATAAAGGTCAAAGGTACCACATTTTAGAATTTCACAATGGCAGTCAACCGATTGGGTTAAAGGAGATCTTCAATCATGCTCATTCATCTCTTTGAAATATCATTGAGCGTGCATTTGGTGTTCTTAAAATGAAATGGCGCATTCTTCTTAATGTGCCGAGTTATCCTATGGAAAAACAAAAGAAAATCATAGTTGCTTGCATGGCTTTACATAACTTTATTAGAGAGAGTAATTTACCTGATGTGGATTTTGATAATATGTCAAATGAGACATATGTTGATGGTGATATTGGACCGAACACTAATGACGTGGATGAAGGAGATATGGGTGATGTGCGTGATGCTATTGCGACAGTCTTAGCTAGATATTAGTGATAGTTGTATGTGATAGTATTTTGTGCCTCAAAATGGCAAAACTTCAATTTGTACATGTATGAATATTTAATATTCACATTGTACTGTGATAGTCAAATATTAATGGTCATAAAATCCCTCATTTAGTATGAATATGTCTCAATAATTTTGGACATTTCTCACTTGCAAATGGAACTTAGCAGCTAACCAACACAGAAAAAAGCAGATTGCCAAACAGTCAGCTTATTTGAACAGCAGCTTATTTTGACAGCAGCTCATTTGGGTAGCTCAAAATAAGCTGACTTCTTTTTAAGTTTTAGCTGTGCCAAACAGGGCAGAAGCGCCTCAATTTATAGTTTTGCACCGGCCACAAAAAAAATCTCAAGACCGGGCCTGTGAAGGGGACCAAGGTGGACGTAGGCTCAATTACGGAGACAAGCGCCTTGAAGCGGAGCTCACAGTGCGCTTGCTCGTGATGGTGTTTTCGGGTGTATTAGTGTAAACATATGTATAAGCGCAATTTTCTATTTATCTCTTGAGTGATTTATTCTTCGGTCTTGCTATTTATCACTCGACTGAGTCATTCTACGGCAAAATGTTCCGCTTCACTTATTCACTTCTGTTACCTTTCTGATCCATTTTTTGATTGATCATTTAACTGCACACTTGCTGAAAGTAGGACGATGCTACTGTATTTCACTATACATGCATTACAGAGTTAAACTACTGTATTTGATCAAGGGTTTTACCCTTTTCTCTAGATCATCAAACTCCATCTTTCAAAGTACTCCAGTTTTTTAATTGGTATGTCGACTTTTAACGTCATATTTGATCATTCGTTTTATTAAAAAATTAATTCAAAATTATAAGTCAGGTTTTAAATATTTTTAATGATAAAGTAAATTTTAATAAAATATATCATATTTATCATAACTTTTTTAATAAGACGAATAATGACATATGACACTAATGGTGGTAAAATTTTTAAAAAAGCTGAGTATTTCACGTCTTTAATGACATTCCGCTTGATTGCAATGCTAGATGTAAACAATAGAAGATGGATCTAACACAGAACAATAGCTAAAAATTGGTTCGTAGGATTGATCTTAACAGCCAAAAGATCTTTTGAAACATGGCATAGTGATAAAATGAGCCCAATAAGTTTTCGAGATCAAAAGAAATTATGCTCCTGCTCACATTTATTTCAGCCATACTAATATTCATAAGTTGCTACACGAGCATGAAGCATCATACGCCAATAAGTTGAAACAAAGATGCGTCTCTGAATAAATTATGACACCACCGTATTGGCGGTAGGAACAGAGATATCACAGTTGTGAAAAATGGCAGAATGTAAAGACTAAAGACTACCCGTTGAGCACACCGTTACAGGCAGCCCACCACCGCTCCTCCTGCATATCAACGACAGCCTTGTCGCGACCAGAAAATTTTCTTCATTCTTCTCCTCCAACTGTTGGCAGGCCTTCCTTGAACCATGTGTAAAGTCCTCCATCCAGATGGTACACATTCGTGTAACCATTTAGAACCAACAGGTATGCAGCTATAAGGGATCTGCCAAAATCAATCAGAACATTAAAATATAAGTTTCGGAACTGATATATGAATTTTTTTCTCAATAGATAACTTTCAGAAAGGAGGAAAAGTGAAAAAGGGTGTTTAATGAGATGTCTAGAATGCATGATCTTGCTTGAAGGTAAAGCCAAATTGATATCTCGAACAATCTTGCGTTGTTATATTTTTTTTCTCTTTCTTATGTGGTAGTTTAGCAAGGGAGGAATGCTCCACAAGACCTTCTTGAGGGTATTTAGTGCAAATCTGAATCCACCAAACGGGCAAAGAGCATCACGAAGCTGCTCCATTTTTCCAATTGAAGAAGCAGAATTTGCATGTGAAATTTCAAATATCATAAAAAATCTCATGGTTTGCAATAATGATTACTACTTTGATTTGAATAAAACTACAGGCCCAACCTACATTTTACCTTTACAGCCATAAAACTATCATACGAGGGGAACAAGACGGAATAGGCAGACGAGATTCCATAAGCCCTAAAAGCAGTAACATATGCATTTTTGGGAGTATTAAAAAGTTTTTCTGATTGACGGAACTAGAGAGTTGCTGAGATCCATCCTTAATAGCCTTTCCAGCAGTTTTTAATTTCACTGTCTAGTAACTCAAGTTACATTGCATCGATAGCCCAGAAAATCACCAATTTTCTTGATAAGATATTTTAAAAGTGAGAATTATTTATGAGCATGACAATACTACATCTTGACATGCTTGGGATGCTGATTTACTCAAAACAGCATACCTAGATTGCTTTCCATCAGGGAAATTTTGTGTTGGCTTCAGTGTTCCTCCAGTAGAACATGCCACAATTATCTTTGCATCTTTACCAACTTTCGCATCAACGCCTGCACCAAGGTCAACATATGTTGCTCATTTCTGTATCATTTACAGGTAATCAAATAGCAGTAATAACACTTGTGCGATCATACTTTGTATGAACTCAGGATTTTCTTCTGTTCCAGCAAATATGCCAAAGAATGCAAATGCTGCACGCCTTGCAATGTCCCAGGGCGTCCATTCCTTTATTAATCTGTATATTTGTACATTGATGGCACCAGGTGGATGAGCCTGCATAAGTAAATGATTCCAAAAACGTTGGCATCCAAAAGAAATCAGTTCTTGATAAAATGGATTGTGAGTACCACGATATGAATCAGCACAGAATATACAGCAAAAAACATCATGTTGGTATAAATTATATTAATCGAGTACCATCAGTAAAAATTGTGACCTCTAATACACATCAAATTTCCTGAAGATGATGTCACAAATGGAGAACTACATGGTAATGTAAACTGACATTATTGCCTTAAACCTGAGGCGAAACTTATTGGATGACGAATTGCATAAACCTCGATACCTCTTTAAACTCTGCTTCTGGTCTGACGTCAAGAATTACAAAGTTGTTCTCCTTTTGAAGGCGCAGCGCTTCCTTCACATCAACACTGCGTACCTGCAAAAGAAAGCGAAAAACAACACTAATGCCTCTGTTTTTAAGTAAGAAATGAAATAAGCATAGAAGGGGTTCCTCTAAATCACAAAGCATGTCTCTTGCACATAGAACCTATAACTCTTCAACCAGAACAAAAGCTGATCAAATCCTCCCTACAGAATCAAATGTTATGCACTGTACTAGACTTCAAAAATAGTTAGAGAGAATGGGTAAAGTAATGCATATTACCCGCTTTTCTAATAGTACTTGACGCTTAATTTTCCAGTCTTCTTCAGCTGCAAGGATAAATGATAAGGAATGGAATACCATCACGAACCAATGGAATCACCAAGTACTCCTATATGCCAAAGAACTGAAACCAAAAGAAAAACAACAGGACATAATCACCATACCTGGACTCTTAGCAGGCTTAGTGGCAGCACAGCAAATGTGCAGCGATCTCACGGCATGCTTCCGGTGGAGCTTCACAGCCTCTACTGGACGCCAGGAATGGCCAGACTTGAAGTCTGAGCAGGATGATATCCTAGGCGAGCAAGAAAGACTGCTGTTCGCTACAGAGCTCGCCGCGAGCATTGTGGTCATGAGAGAAGGAAGGACCAAAATCTTCTCAGAGTATTCCAGAGAATTAGAACGGACTAAGCTCCTAAAAACTTTAGGCAACGTCCTGTCCGCTACAGATACTTTTTGGATGAGGAAATGTCCAAAAGAAAGGTGGTTTTGGATGGGATGCAGCTGCATATCTGAACTGGTGGTGGAGATTGCGCAAGTGTCGATATTGACGATCTGGATCCTGGGCGGATGGCTAGCCTTGACCCCACCAGGCCAACCACATCATCGGTCTGAAAAATACTAACCTCTCTGTTTTTTCATCTCGTGCCATATTTCCCAATTTTTGGCTAAAAATATATTTGATTTCTCTGGATATGAAAATTTTGAGAAGAGAATTTCGTTCCTGCAAATTCTGATCTTTATTTGGCCAAAAGTTAAGGCCGACAAATGGGAATACTCGGAGTCCAAACAGGTTTTTCTCACCTGAAAAATAAACAAACTAAACAAGAGTACAGCAAAATCCGGAAAATCCGAGGCATCTTGCTTACGACCATTCAGACCAGTTCAGATTTCAGAATAGGAACACATCACCAAACGGAGACATAAATCTCAGTTCCAAGTTCTGCTTCAGCTCAGTTTTGCTCTACGGTGCTCAGTCACTCCAGTACCCGTCACCGTCAGCTTCCCCCTCCATTTCATCCCTCAATCTCCATCACCGCCTCGCAGAACCGCTTGATGTCATCCAGTGCCGCCTTCCGGAAAAGTCCAACGTCCACCACGCCAGCGACCACGTGGAGCTTGAGCTGCTCCGCTGGGTCATTCGGCAATACAGAGCGGCCCAAGTACACTAGGATGTTCTAGGATCTGTTATCTCCTCTGCATGGACTTGATCTTCTTGACCACAATTTTGCGAAGGAAGAAATAGACTTGCTAGTCTCTAATCTACCTAGTGATAAATCTCTTGAACCTGATGGCTTCAATACTGACTTTGTTAAAAAGTGTTGGCCACTTATAGCTCGGGATTTTTATGATCTCTGTGCAGCTTTTCATACTCTGCATCCAAAGTATTAGTGATTCCTATATCACTTTGGTTCCAAAAAAGAAAACACCATTGGTGTCTCAGATTTTAGACCAATTTCTTTGCTGAACACAAGTATTAAACTTATCACCAAACTGCTGGCTGATAGATTACATGATGTCATTCTTAAGTTGATTCATCAGAATCAGTATGGTTTTCTTAAAACCAGAATTATTCAAGACCGTCTGGCCTAGAGCTTTAAATACCTTCACATGTGCCATCAATCAAAAAAGGAGATTATCATTCTGAAGCTTAATTTTGAAAAAGCTTTTGATAAAGTTGAGCATCAGGTTATATTACAAGTTATGAAAAAAAAGGTTTTGATACTAAATGGTTGTCCTGGATTTCGGGTATTTTAAATTTTGGAACCTCATCTATTCTTTTAAATGGTGTGTCTGGAAAGGTTTTTCATTGCCGAAGAGGGGTCAGGCAAGGGGACCTTCTTTCTCCCCTATTGTTTGTCCTGGCTGCTGATCTTCTTCAATCTATTGTGAATAGAGCTAAGGATATGGGCCTCCTGAAATTGCCTCTATTAGTTCACAGTTCATCAGACTTTCCTATTGTTCAGTATGCCGATGACACTCTTCTTATAATGGAAGCCTGCTCCAGACAGCTCTTTGTTCTTGAGGCCCTCCTTAATACTTTTGCTGACTCCACAGGACTCAAGGTTAACTACAGCAAGTCTCATATGATCCCCATTAATGTCTCAGCTCCCAAAATGCAGCACCTGGCTAATACTTTCAATTGTCAAATTGGTTCCTTCCCTTTCACCTATCTGAGTTTACCTCTAGGGTTTAATAAACCTTCTGTTGAAAATTGTTTGCCTCTAGTTCAACGAATTGAGAAGAGATTAGTCAGCTGTTCTGTTTATCTCAGTCAAAGAGGGAAATTGCAAATGGTGAACTCTGTTTTGTCTGCTCTTCCTACATATTACATGTGCACTATCAAACTTTATTCCTCAATGATTAAACAGTGTGATAAATATAGAAAACATTGCCTCTGGAGAGGTAGTGATATCAATAGTAAAAAACCTTCTCAGATAGCTTGGAATGTGGTTACTCGGCCGAAAAGAGAAGAAGGATTGGGGGTCATCAATCTTAGAGTTCAGAATGATGCTCTTTTTATGAAAAATTTACACAAATTCTATACCCGAAAAGATGTTCCTTGGATTCATCTTTTATGGGATCAGTATTATACCAATGGCCAGTTACCTGGTATGAGGAAAAGAGGGTCTTTTTGGTGGAAGGATGTTATTAAGTTACTTGATACTTTTAAGGGGTTATTAGAAGCTAATGTTCATGATGGTAAATCAGTTTTTTTCTGGCTTGATATCTAGAATGGGCAACTCCGCTCGCAAATGTTTCCAGAGCTCTTCTCCTTCTCCCAAAACAAGCTTGTCTCTGTGCACAATATGGCAACTTTGCAGGAACTTCATAGTCACTTTCATCTGCCTTTGTCCCAGGAAGCTTATGCTCAATTTCTTGATATACAAATGTGGTGGTCTCAATTCTCACTATCTGATGAGCAAGACAATTGGACTTACATCTGGGGTTCATATCAGTATTCCTTAGTGAAAGCCTATAAACAAATGATTGGGCATTTTCCTCTGCCTCCAATTTATAATTGGTTATGGGACTATTCCTGTCAATTAAAGCATAAGGTGTTCTTTTGACTTAAAGATAGAGTACCAGAAACATGTTCAGAAGAAGAAATATGAACTTAGATTCTTAAACTTGTGAATTGTGTATCTGGCAAAGTGAAGAAACTCTGGAGCGTCTGTTTCTATATTGCAACTTTGCTAAGAGGTGTTGGGAGAGAATTGTGATCAACATTCATAGAGACCGGGCAGTTCTCAGGATGTTTAACTCTATTAAAAGGCAATTGCATGTTCCCTTCTATATGGAGATTATTGTTCTTATGGTCTGGAGTATCTAGTGTAACAGAAATGATTGGATTTTCAATGCTGTGGACCCAACAGTCGAGCGTGTTTGGGACAACTTCAAATTGGAATTCAAGCATTTGTTGCTGAGGCCAAGCAAAAGTACTTTCCTAGTATTGAGGAATGGCTGGATCATTTGTAATAAGTTTTTGTTTTTTCCTTTCGTTTTGTAAATCCTCTTTGTAACCTTCTTTTTTAACATATATATATATATATATATATTGCCCTCCTGTTCTCTGAAAAAAAAAAGTAAGCAGCACTGCCATCCGAGCCTGCCGATTTCTTCTTCCTCGCTTCCAACACCTTCTTCTCGGCCTCCTCAGCGTCGCCCGAACCTTCCTGTTCCCGGTGTCCCACAGGTACCCAATGCTGGCAGAAGTAGGGTTGAAAACATTACAGAAATTTTATGTTCTGACCGTATTTCGTTTGATAAGCAGAGAAAAATGAAAATGGATAATAAAATAAAAAACAAAAATGGTAACGAAAACACTATAAGTTTTTTGCTTCTATTTTAATGGAATTTCATTTTTCTCAAAATTCAAAATTTTGAATGGTTGATAAAGAAGTATAAATTTTTTGTAGCTAATAAAAAATTACTCTAAGAAAAAGGTCGAAATTAAATGGACTGGTCGGGCACGAAATAGGCCGAGCGGTGTCGTGCTCAGGGTTCATAAAACTGCTCAAAATCGGCCGGTTTTTGCAGTTTTCAGTGAAACCGGTCCGGACCGATTTTTGTTTTAAAAATTTAAAAAAATTTAAAAATTAAAAAAAAATTAGAATACCGAAAACCGGTAAAACCAATGGGTTTCAAATTTTAAAATATGTTACTGTAGCAAACAGGTGAAACCGGACGAATTACTGGTAAAATCGACTGGTTACTGTAGCAAACCATTCAAATTTTAAATTTTCGATTTAAAGCGGTCTTGACCGATTTTTTTCAGTTTTCACGATTTTTTGTTAAACCAATCTGGACCGATTTTAGCGGTTTAAACCAAATATTAAACTCTGGTCGTGCTTGCTTCGAGCCAAGCACGGGCCGTCTGGCCATGTCTAGCTCAAAGCGACGCTGACAAGGCAACAAGAAAAACGGCGTTGGCGACTTGGCGTTCCTCGTTCTTCTCCTCTCTGACAAATCCTCCGGCCGCCGCTCCGTCCACCGCCGGACGCCGCAGAGGCCGCTTCTCCTGCGGTCTACTCGAGCGCGGAGGGGGGATCCACAAGGTCTTCCGGACGTGGACTGGTTTCTTTGCTCACTTGGTAAGCAGTCTTTGCTCGCTAGGCAGGGCTGTTTTTAGAGTTCATCCGATCCGTGCGCCACGTGCTCATCAGTCCGTCGATCCAAGGTTCGATTAAGGTTTCCTTCTTCAGTGCGCAGGATTCAATTTTCTGAATGGGAGGGGGGCGGGGGGGCGGGGGTCATTGGCGGATCTAACTCAATAATATAGGAATAGCGATTAATAATTATTTATATTATTATTCTAAAATATATATTTTTATTACACAAAAAATTTATTTAACATGTATTCTAAATATATGTTATCACATAATAGTCTGTTACATATTTAGTTAAATGTTCTTAAGAACTTTAAACTATTATAAAAAATAAAATATATTATAGATATTGTACATCATCTATAAATTATCTTTTACAGTTTTAGCAAAAATATTACATGAGAAGTTAAAAAAGAATTAGTTCCTACTCATATGAAATAAAAAAAAAGTAAGAAGCAATGCATGTTTAAGTTATATATAGAGCTACACTAAAAGATGTAAAAATATTTTGCATAAAAATATTATCTCCAAAATATTTTTAATACTTTAAAGATTTTTAAAACTCCTGCACTTTTACCAATACTATACTATGGTTTTAAAACTAAGATATTTGTTATATCCAAACACTCCTTACATTCTAAAACTAAAGTATTTTGCAAAATCATAGTATTTTTTTTTCAAAACTTCAAAAATACTTTGTATCCAAAGAGAGCCCTAAGGTCCATTTAGTTGTCTATATTCAGTAGCATGTTCGGTATCTCAGGCTCATCTCAATCTAGCCAAGAATATGCAATGTCCTTTATTTAGCTGATTGTATCTATTCATCCTGGTTGAGAGGAGATGTTGTTTGGTTGACTATACGAGTATCATAAGTATTAAAATTATACAATTTTATTTAAATCCATACTACAACCGTTATTATGTAATATCATGCTCGATCCATTTTGAATATAACAATAGCACTTAAATTATACTACTTTTGTTTCAAAATATAAACATTTCTAGGATTGATCCAAGTCAAACATCTTTAATTTTAACTTTGACTGTCAATAGCGTAGGATTGGTCCAAGTCAAACATCTTATATTTATGGATGGATGACGTATATATAAATTATGTTACTAGATTCATCATAAAGAATATTTCATAATTGGTAACTCTTTATATTAGAAAGTGCTTAATTTTATAGATATTATTAGTCAAAGTTAAATAAATTTGACTTCGATCAGACTCATAAATGCTTATATTTTTGAAACGGAGGAAGTACTAATCATATACAAACATTACTATTAAATTTAAATACTGCGAGCCAGGCCTGTTAGAAATTTACTCCTATCTCATACCTTCAGAGCAGGCTCGGTTGCCCTTTTTGTGTGTGGAAGAACATACACCGCTCTCAACGTAAAGAATCAATCAATACATAATAGGATATCCGAACAATTTAGACGAGTCTCATGTAGGCAACCAAATAAGCTTTCTTTCGTTGTCCATTGTTTTTCTATTGCTGACACTGTTCTACTGCTACTGTCTACTATTCCCATTTCCTTCTCTCCTACGCCTTACCTTGCCCCGCCGCAAGCTCGTAGGTGGTATTTGAAATGCTGAAAATGAGCATTGAAATAGGGAAATAATAACCTAAATTATTGTAATCCCATGTTTGGCAATGGGGAAAGGGGAATAAGAGGAGTTCAAGATTGGGAAATTGAGGGTTGAGGGCTCATTTCTCACTCATCCTATCCTATCGGGAGAGGTGGATTGAAATGGAAAATTGAGAATAGACATATTTTACCCTCACTGCTTGCTCCAGTGCGCGCCGACTGCCTGCTCCTGCTACTTGTGAGCTGCAGTCTCTGCGCCTCCTCCTCCTGCAACCTTGCTGGTCGTCGCTGAGACTAGGCAGCGATGGCAGCACTAGAGGGTCAAGCCTCGTGCTGGCTGTGGCGCCGGCACCCATCGGCCCTTGGATGGCAGCTTCTCATCGCCATCTTGCTGCTCGATTGCAGCGCCGGTCAAGATTGCCCTGTTGCTCTCAACTGCAACTACAGCTTGCTCTTGCCTTAAACTAATGATAAGCTCATTTTTGAGAAGCAATAAGAAGATACGCACACGAGAGATGTCCAACTCTGTTTGAGACTAACAAACTTGAGAGGCAATTTAGTTCTTAAAAATTATATTTAAACTATAGCTGGAGTATACCAAACATTCATAAAGAACGAGATTATCATTTACTCATCCCAAACTGGCATCTTATAACTATCTTATTTCCGTATCCCTACTACCTAGGTGGTATTTGGGAATAAAAAATGATGAAGGGATTGGAAAATAAAAATATAAAGAGAAGATCTTGATCTTATATCATCCATCTCACTAACTTCTAATTATTCATTCATTTCCTAATTTTTTTATCTCACCTTCCATTTCCATACATATAAACACCACTGTAGCTCTCCCACGCTCCGACCCGTCCTCTTTCTCCTCTCCATCGCTCACCGCACCAGCCTCTATCTTGTTACTTTCTCTGTCTCAAAATAAGTGTCGTTTTAGATTTTTAAGCACCTACCTTTGACTATTTATTTTATTAAAAAAATTATAAAAATACTATTTATTTTATTGTAAAATAATTTATTATGAGAAATATTTTAAATTTGATTTTTTTTATTTTTGTATTTTTATAAATTTTTTGAATAATATAAATGGTCAAAAATTAATTTAAATAGTAAAAAAACTTCACTTATTTTGTAGTAAGAAACCAAATGCACCTAGCCACTGCTGGCAGGTCGTGTTACGTTCCGCATGCGTCAATGTGCGCCCCTGCCTCTGACCAACCCCTAACCTTCCCACGTGGGCCGAATGTCCTTCGTTTTGGGCCTATTTTTCTTTGCTTGCCTGATTGCAGTAACTCGCTGTTGGGCTGGCTTAAAGCCTGTTTTCGACCCCCTACGAGAGGCCACACCTAAACATGTGGGCTGGGACTAAACATTGGACGAGATTTTATTGGTATTTTAAACTGAATCAATGTTTCTAATAAATTGTAACTCATTTTTTGAATCTATTTAAACCATCATATTCCTGAAATTAATGTAAAATAATGAGGTTCCACATGAAATATTAAATTTATTTTATTTTTTAAATGTTCCATCTTATGAATGGAATCTTCCGATAGTAAAATTTAATTGTTCCAGTAATGAAAAATAAAATGTTCCTAGTAATAAAATTTAATTGTTCCAGTAGTAAAACTAATTGTTCTAGTAATAAAAATCAAATGTTCCAAATAAAATGTTTCAATGGTAAAAAGTGAATCATTCTAGTAGTCTATTTATGAGCACAGTAAAAAAAATATGAAAAGAAAGGGAAAAACAGGGAAATATAAAAGAAAAGGTGCACATGCATGTTTAAAAAAGAGTCCTTTTACAATAGACCAACTCTTGTTGTTTCATCTCCTAAGAAGTAACATACAAAATCAATCTGAGCTGTTATTTTTGTAAGAGCTAAAATCACGTTACTTTCCAAAAACTGATGCACGCAAAAGTTTCCAAAAATATAGATCCAGAACGTTTATTTTTGTAAGAGCTAAAATTACGCATACATAAGTTTCCAAAAATATAGTATTCTTTCTAAAATGAATATTATATTAATTAAAAATTATTAAAAAACTTTTACCTCCTAAAAGGTAAAAGAACACTTTATTTTTCGAAATCTGTATATATAAACGGTTCACATTCATTTGGATCTACCTTAAAATCTTTCTTAAAAAAGAGTGAATGCATGCATGCGTATATGCTATCCTTAAAATCTTTCTTAAAAAAGAGTGAATGCATGCATGCGTATATGCTATCCTTAAAAAATTACATGTATGCGTTGCAATAAGGTAATGTAAATGGAAAATACAATAAACATCTAAAATAATAAAATATAAAGTAATAATAATAATAATAATAATAATAATAATAATAATCAGGACAATGATAACAATAAGAAGACATGAATAAATGTAATAATAGTGAAGAAATTTTAAACTACTGATGAAATAATGTACCGTAAGATAAAATAAAAATGACATATGCATACATAGAAAACAAAAGGCCGTGAATCAATGTAAAAGGAATACGAAGTGGCTGTGTAAAAAATAAGAATAACTTTTTTTTTATAAAAACGACCAAGACAGCCGAAGGAGGTTGGTCCAACATCGCTGGCCGAAACTTGAAGGCTAAAAAAGGCCCATCTCTGCGTGGGCCATGAGCAGGAATCAAAAAGTGAAAGAACAGAAACATAAAAAACAGCCCACATCAGCCCAATAAAGAGGTGGTCGGAGGACGATTTCTTTTCACCCTAGGCGGAGCGGATGATTACCGCCTGCCGGCACCCCCCCGCACGCCACCCCGTCCCGTCCCTCGCCATCGCTCCGACCCGCTGCGCGCCGCCACCCACCCCCCGCCCGCCGCCACTCCGCTCTGCTCGCCGCCACGAACCGCTCTGCACCGTGCGCCGACTCGAGGTAAAACAGTGCGCTCAGGTAGGGCGGCCGCCCTACCTCGCCCTATTGGTAGATCCGCCTCTGGGGTGGGGGGGGGGGGGTGTTCGTTCTGCAATCCCCAAAAAAAATTTTTGGGGCTCAGCTGCGCTCTCCTGAGTCCTGATTTCCTGTCCCACGTTAGTTCAGCGCCGAGACAGGATGAGACGACGGCCCGGTATAGCGGGCTTGCAGAATGCGGCGGCTACGCGGGTATGTGCGGTTGCTTCTGCTCGTCAACTTGAGAATTTTGTGATTTCATCTCTTTAATCGCTTGAGTTGCAATGAAATTTTAGGACCAGTTCCGGCTGGTCGGCGAAAATGTGGCCAAGGTCAGGACGGATGTCATGAAAGAGCAGCTCGCGACTTTCCGCTCCCAGCTCGAGGAATTTGCCCGCAAGCATAAGGTGATTCGCTGCTCCTTTGTTTTAGTTAGGGGTGAAAAGAAGTGATCTTTAGGTTCACCTCCAAAGCTTGTTAGTGCAGCCAAAAAAACTAGTTATTAAAGAGGTTCGGATATGAACGCAAGGGTCACCAATGTTCACCCCTAGTTTTAGTTGAATATGGAGAGTCCTAGGGGAAAAAGGGATCTCATGACAGTCAATTGGTATACAACAGAATTTTTCTTAAAATATAGTCCTTTCAAAAAATTCTTGTCGCTAGGACAAGAAATCTAGTTTAAAAATGGACTAGATTTGTTGTGTAAACGGCAACAATTTAAGAATTGAGGAAGTATGCTATATGGGATGCACCTGTATTTGTATATTTCGAATGCCCATGATAAAACGCTGCATCTATTTTAAGCATATAAGACTTAATAATGATTGAGCACTGATATCATTTAGATTAAAGCTACCATTTTTGTGCTTACTGCTACCATCTAGATTAATCTAGTAATGTTGTAGTTACTGGTGTATTAAGGCTATCGCTCGACTTTGGGAGAAAGGCAGGGTCCTTGAATAAGCTTCTAAATGCATGTCCACATTCCAGCACATGCCCAAAACAAAGCATGGGTGGTCAGGACTATCTAGATTAATCTAATAATGATGTAGTTACTGATGTTGTATTAAGGCTATCGCTCAACTTTGGGAGAAAGATAGGTTCCTAGAATAAGCTTGTAAATGCATGTCCACAGTCCAGCACATACCCAAAACGAAGCAAGGGTGGTTAGGACTACAGCTGAAATGAAGCAAAGAAAATGTATCAATATAGACACCATTTAGTGCGAAATCGTAGAGGCATGAGTAGTGCGAAGAAAAGTGCCATTGGCGTTTGAAACTTGTCATATATCAAATCACCATAATGTTCAAATGGAAATGGTGTATTCTCATTATCTGGTAATGCTATATTTGGATTGTGCTAGTGCAGAGTGACATCCGTAAAAATCCAGTATTTAGACAGCAGTTCCATGAAATGTGTGCAAAAGTTGGAGTAGATCCACTGGCATCTAATAAAGGAGTTTGGGCAGAGCTTCTAGGAATTGGTGACTTCTACTATGAACTTGGTTTGTATACATATTTAAGCTTTCTAGTTTCTTTTGAGTTTGTCTGGTTTCGAGGTTTTTTTTCATATTGCCATATTGCTATCTTTTACCTGCTTACATATATTTTCTGGCAGGAGTTCAGATAGTTGACATATGCATTGCAACCAGATCTCATAATGGTGGCCTGATTGACTTGCTTGAACTTCGTAAGCAGCTCTGTCGGAAGAGAAAAGCTGCTCTTGAATTTCTGTCAGAAGATGACTGTTTGCGTGCAATAAGTAAGCTGAAGGTAAGACTTTTGAGCTTGATCATCCAGTCATGACTTCTTCTCAGCTTCATTCATATATTTGCATGTTAATTGCATATGCTACTTGTGCATCCTCCAAAAAGTAATGAAAAGGAGACGATACTTGCTAAAATACTAGGTAATTTGCTGTAGCCACTCAGATTTGTAACTATTCTGAACCTTTATTTATGAACTTGTAGGTCCTTGGTAGTGGCTTTGAAGTAATTTCTGTTGGTAGAAGAAAGCTTGTGCGTTCAGTTCCTACAGAATTGAATAAAGATCACAGTGGGATACTTGGCCTTGCACAGGTTTGTGCTTTTAACGTAGTTATTATCTTCACCTATGTTTCTTTATACAATTACATGCTGACTATCATGTGTTGTAAGCCATGGTGCCCATTAATAGCTTGGAAAAAAACTCTAATCATGCTTGTTCCAGTTAGCAGCTAGATGTTGGTTAAGTTAGACTAGGTAGTAGGTTAGCAGTTTAAAAACATTGCTAATATGCACTATGCAGTAATTACAGAACTACTCTTATTATAACATCATTGACTTGCAGACTGAAGGTTATGTAACAGTAGAACAAGTTGAGAAGGAATTCTCCTGGTCAACTGGCCGGGCGATTGATGCCCTTGAAACTTTACTGAAGGTAATATCGCTTTCTGTAAGTAGCAATTTGTTTAGTCCATTATCGTGCCAAAGGGAAAATAGCTTTCTTCAATGTTCTATCCATTTTCTGCTGCATTTTATGCCGAGGAATTCACATCTAATCCATCCAACAATTTGTTGGAGCTGTACATGTGGTGGTTAGTGCATTAGCTGCCTGTGGATGTTGCTTGGGATGATTTTTGAATCAGACCTTCTTTTGTACCTTGATATCTACCTCTACATGGCAATTTGTAAGATATTTGGATTTTAGTCTTACAGAGCTTTAACAACTGTTACTGTAACAGGAGGGTCTTGCTATGATTGACGATGGCCACAGGGACGGCAAGCGTAGATATTGGTTCCCTTGCGTCACAATCAGTTCCGACATTACTGGTGCTGAAGCCAGGTCTTAACCTGTAGTATGTCAATTGTAGACCAATGTTGTATTCCTGAGAGCTGCAACCAGGTGGCGCAGGAAGAATGACTTGTTTCGCCTCTCTGAATCGTGCAATAGTTTGTGCCACGTCAAAAGCACGTGTGTAAGATGCACATAATAACATCACAAATATGAATATGAACTGTGACTTGGTATTCAGAATTTCCTTTGTATGCAATAGGAATTCTTTTTCAATGCAATAATTAAAACTTTGTCCCAGCCTATAATGCTGATATTTCTGGCTATTTCTCGGATGCCTATTGGTTCTGAAGGGCTCCAAAGCCTCCAATACTTAGTAACCGGAAAAATAGGTAGTACGCTTCACGCCCATGGGCCATTACTTCCTTTTACATCCCATGGACCATTGCTGTACTATATAGGCCATTGTAATTGCCGTGGATCATGGGCCTGGTTTCCATGGGCCTTTGCCCTGACCGTTGACCATCCCTTATATGACGTCGCGTTAGGCGGTTCTCTCTCGGGACCGAGGAAGTGAATTAAAACAAAAGAAGAAAAAGCAGCGAAAATATACGGGAGAAATGGCGACGGAGAAGCGCCGGCGCCACCGGTCACCGCCGACCGCCACGCCCGGCGCCTCCTCGACCCATGATGTTGCCGCCGCCACGCGCTCGCCTTCCCCACCCGCGGACCTCATCCCGGACATCGCCTGCCGCCTGACCTCCCTCGAGGACTTCTTCGCCCTGCGCGCGACCTGCCGCGCCTACCGCGCCCTCCTCCCGCAGTCCCGCGCGGTCCTCGCCTCGCAGCCTCCGCTCCTGCTCGTCGCCCTCTTCCCCTCCTTCTCGGAGGCGCTCTTCCACCTCACGCTCCGACGCCTCCACCGCTTCCGCCTCCCCTGGGCCCACCACCTGCCCCCATCCCGCCGCACCCTCCTCTACGCGCACGGCTTCCTTGTCACCACCACCACCGCGTCAGCCCACTACCCACCGAGGCTCCTTCTCCTCCACCTATTCTCCGGCGAGCAGCTCCGCCTCCCTAAGGTCCCCGCACCTTTCACTCGCGTGGTCCTCTCTGGTGACCTCGGCGCCGTCCTCTTCCTGCCCGGCAGAGCCACTGTCCAGCACTGCCACCCGGGGGACGCGCTTTGGCACGTGGCCTTTGCCGATCCGCCACACGTCTTTGAAGATATGCTCTTTGTCGATGGCACCCTCTACGCCCTGGTAAATGGCCTCCGTCTTTCCATAGTAGAGCTGTCAGATACTTCGCTGGAGCTGTCGTTTCTTGGAGAGGAGGTGGATGATGAAACCAGGCTAGAGGGAGCACGTTTCATGCTCGGTGAGTGTGGGGGTGAGGTGTTGCTTATCAGTCAGGACTATAGGGAGATGATGCAGTGCCATGTGTTTTGCTGGATGTCTGAGGAGAGGAAGTGGGCTGTGATCACTAGCTTGGGAAGACGGACATTGTTTCTTGGTTTCCATGGTTTCGCGGCATGTATCGGTCCAGATTGCCCAGGGATTCGGGGTGACTGCGTTTATGCGGCCGGACCACGCTTGGGGGAATGGCGTGAATACTCCTTGGCTGATGGAACTTGCGATGTTCGATATGCTGATTATCCAGGTGCACCACAGTTAAACAATAATACATCTGCCAGACCTCCTGTCTGGATCTTCCCCAGCTTGTGTTGATGCTAGGCTGATAGTTCCCTTAGAGCTTTGTAGAACACCTGACATGAATAAATCATGGTAAACTTGATCTTTTATTGTACTTGGCTAACACGTTCTTTCTTATTATGTAAGCAACATATTATTGAAACTGGTGATTGACAAATTACTAATTACTAGTATTTGTTATATTTTGATTCAACGATAGTTAAATGTTTGTAAAAAGATAGAAGACATTGAATCTGGCCATTTGTGTCAACACTATATCCTACTCAAAAGTTAATGCATTTTTGTGCCTTTTGAAACCTTTGCCAATATTCTTTTTCTTCTGTCTTAGTGTATTACTATGAGCATGTTTGGGTACGCTAGACATGAATTCTAAGAAAATCCTACAAAAATATTGATGAAAAGAGAATAAAAAGGAAAGAAACATCAGTGAACGTTGTATATCATCCCATGAGCTCAAAATACTACTCCTTATTACATATATCATGAACCACCTAATTATTCACTATTTTGCTCATTGGTAAGCGGAACAGGTTTTGAAATTTTTACATGTCTTGAATTACTTTCCCTAGGTTACTTACATGTACGTGCGCTTCATCATTATGACGCCTGGCTTTAGTAGTACTATTAGATTAGATATTTTAGAAGATCATTAAGGAAAATCATGAAAGGTTCCAGACGTGCATATTACAGAAAAACTGCAATTACACGTAATAGAATCAAATGAGGGTTAGAAGATTGTATGTAATTCATGGCCTGATTCTGTAAGATGTTTTGTTGCTACAAAGTCTATATGTTTGATGTTAAACGTGACTACTGTTTTGTGTGTGTGGGGGGGGGGGGGGGGGGGGGGGGTGTAATACAAGAGTCTCACCAAATGTTCTCTTTCATAGATGGCAAATTCCATTTTTCAATCCTAAAAGAGCACTGGAAAGTCAATCAGGAGATCTCTTATCTTGCTGTAGCAACATCATATTGACACTTTGCGATGAACACTATAAAGGCATCAATGCCATAATTTATTTATAATTCAAAAATTGGACTGGTCACACATTTTTTCTAATATTGTTTTATTATTGTTTGCCTTTGTTTCTGCAGGACAATAGATCTTCTCACTTTTTAGAATTTTTTGTATATGTTTTTCACATGTTATAGGTGATACGAATCAGGCATCGATTGCTTGTTCATGTTCCTGTATGATTAGTGGCTCCCTAGGTTATTTTTTTATTTTCTGAACAGATTATGCTGCAACAAATTCTGCTAATGGTCAAGACCAGTATGACTATCCATCAAATAATTTACTCTTTATCTAGATGATTTCTACCCCAAGGACTGGGACTCCTAATTTTAACTTGAGTTGCTTGCTCCACTTTAGAAGCGCCAGAAGCTTATGCCTGCATGTAACCTTATTGGGCATTTCAACTTGCTGCCACAGATTAGGACTTCCTAGAGTCTGAGACTCTGAATGGTGTATTGTAGTACGTAGTATGCTCTGACCTGTGCAAAGGCGTGTATGATAAATTCTGGCCTGCTTGTGGAGTTTCGCTTGTGTATGCTTATGCAATTAGCTATTCCAGATGCAAAACTGATGAAAACTTATTCGCTTGATCCGTTGTGTCACCTCGTCGTTTTATCAATCCCTTGTGTTGATTTTCATATAAAAGCATGAAACGTTAGAAGTAGTTTGTTGACAATTTTCCTGGTGTTCAATTTCTTCATCTTTCAATCTGAAATCTGATGGAAGTTTGTGTCCTAGTAACCCTCCGTCCTCAACTACCGACAATTTCACAAGTTTTCCTTATTTAATTACCGTTTTTGCTTTTTAATATATTTTTTTTATTCTTAATACATCTTCATCTCTATTATCTCTTTTCTTCTTGGTTTTAGCACATTTTATCTTTTTTACAATCTTTGATGCGTGTGCCACATCCAGAACGACAAATTAAAAAAATTAAGAAGTAATATTTTGAAGGCCATTCGTTTGCTTTAAGTGCCGTTTATAGAGTCTTGAGACCAAGCGTCCCGTTAAGTGAATCATCAATCATGGGCACGATCGTTTCGCAATCCCGCACTTAGGGTTGGAGACACTTCACCGAAGAACCAAAAACCAGTATCACAGCTCCCAATCACAAGTTGCTGCCGAGAAATCTTTCTTAACTAGAACGTTTAGGACATCCCCAATGTGGTGTTAAAAGGAGCCACAAGCAACAAAATATTTTTTAAAATCAACTATACATATTATAAAAGTAGGTAATAAAAAAAACAACAAAAATTATTCATAGTGCTATGGCCAAGTCATAACACATTAAAATATTAATTTCTAGAAATATGAGTAGCCATGAGAAGAGACAATTTTGAAATCAATATTTTAATTTACTTCAACATTGTGAAAGAGAGACAACTACAAAATTTAGTGGACCGGATCAAGTGAATAAATGTGAATGATTTATAAAAAAATTCTATTAGAATAAAAATGAAATCTAGCTTATACTTGTATTTTGCTTTCCACGATTCGGTTTCGTTTTATAGGGTTTAAGTGTAGTTTCATTCTTTGTCATAAAGGAGAAAATATAGGTACAGAGTGAGTTTTATTTCTATCTAGGCTCTTTTGAAACGCAAGATTTTCACAGAAATTGCGTAAGAATTTTACAGAAATCAATTCAATTTCATAAAAAAAATGCAGAAATAATTTTTTTTTTCAATCTAAAGAAAGTTTTAAAAAAAATTTCATCAATAAAAATTAAATAATTGATATAAATTTACTTCATTCACACGTGATAAGAAACAATCCGGTGGGGGAATGATTCCCAGGCCAACCGAACAAGCCCTGAGGATGCACTAATCGCCGTGGAGGCGCGGACACGCCCACGCAAGCGGGCAGCGTGGCAATGCAATGCCTGCCGGCTCGTCAGGCAGCCTCTCGTCGCAGCGAATCCCCTTGCCGCGCGGCACCACCGCCACAGCGTCCGGACAAGCGTGACGGCTCGGGCGGAGGCGGAGGCGGCGACAGCGACGGCGCGGCGGCTTGGCTGAGCTCGGCGGTTGGGGAGAAGGATCGCTGCTCGAGGGCGTCGAGGCCGCCAAGCGCCGCGTGGAGCACGCCCGCAAGCCGCGCTCGCGGACATTGAGCGTAGCGGTAGGAGGCCGCCGCGCGCCTCGCCCTTGAGGAGGTCCTCCGCCTCGAGAAGCGGCGAGACGAGGTACGCAATCACAATTCCCCGCGACGTAATTGATGCCTCCCGCCTGTTCGATGTTTGGCCTGCTCAGCGAACGTGCCCATTAACCCCCTGTGCCCATGACAAGTTGTTATGTTACGGTGAAGCGGCACCACTTGTATTATGGGATGTTACTGTGGTGCGTGGCCCTTAGGAAACTGAGTCTCAGTTGCCACTTGGATAGGTTAAATGTGGTGGAACCTACTTAGCACGAATGCTCATATTTATGGTTTAATTTTCAATCAACAGCGTGACATGTTTGGTGGCTTCATCGTGTCAATGATAGAATCATTGCTTGGTACTATATCATTTGTGCAACTGCAGAGAGCTCTAGTTATATATCGATACCACCAAAGAGATTCTATTTGAAATACACGACCACACAGCTTATGGAAAACCGATAGGCATGGTGTCAGTATGGTCGTCTACTGAAATGACTTGTCCAATCGTTCTTTGGTTCACATGTCCTTTGGACATTTCTGCGCAGAAAGCATGAGACTCATGGCTTATAACATACTTGGGAATTTCATATTTTCTTCTTGTTTCATCATGATATGTAATGTATATTCAGTTTGAGATTTACTATTTAAAAAAACTCACTGTAATCATTCTGTTAAATCTAGTAAATCAATATTAACATACGAAAATCCGTACTTTTTGAGAAAACAGAAAGTTTCTTGAAGTGTTTGTTGTGTGGCTCGTGACAATGAGGGTCGAATGATTGTTGGTTGTTGTATCAACTAAAATGGGGGCTCTTGCCGCGTTTGCTTTTATTATAGTTGGTATCAGACAATTTCACAAGTTCCTAAGCATGATTTGTTATTTAATGGAATGAAATTGTCTGCAGGCGTTGCTCTATTGGAATATGGTAGAACTTTCGAGCTGAGAACTGATGCCTTAGTGTCAGCTGTCAAATGCTCTCAGTGATGCAATTAGCATAGTTCAGAATGTTTCATATTTTTTCCAGCTGCTATTACACTGGATACTGCTTTAACATAATATTTTTAGTCCAATTTCCTGCAAGAAAACAATAACTTTTATAAGGATATATAAGATCATTAATGATATTTACTTCTCCCATAACTTAATATAAATGGTAAAAAGGGCAGTCTGGTTCACATAGCTCCCGCATGTGTAGGGTCCGGGGAAAGGTCCGACCACATTGGGTCTTTTGTACACAGCTGATCCCTGCATTTCTGCAAGAGGCAACAGCTTTACCACAGTGCCAGGGCTCCCCTTCATGTAATATAACTTGTATTTTAGATTTATCACAGAGAATATGTTCATTTGTGTGTGTCCAATGTCTCATCAAGACCCTCAAATAATTATTTTGCTTTATAGCTGAATATTCTCCTACCTCTCAGATCTTATTTGAAAAAGATAATTCATAAATTTACCTAGTACTACTATTTATTTATTTATAAATCAGACTATCTTATGCAGGCTTATATGACCATGCTTATCATGTATACATGATAAATGATGGTAAAGTTTTGGCATTTACAGGAGTTTAATAGTAGGATAAAATGCTAGTACATAGTTCTCTTTGTGAAGGGAATTCCCTACACGCTATGATTATCTAGCATTCCTATGTTCTGATGTAGTTACATGGGATAAACATTGGATTATATATTTATTCAGTATGCTGTGTATGCCATCTGCTTTGATTACTGTTTGATGTACTGTGCTTGTCCGTTAGCACTTTTCCATTCATTTTGCAGTTGCTGTGGGCAACTAGCTACTGAACTGTGCTCTAACCTGATACAGTATTATTCTGATCTTTCATAAATTTCCAAAACGGATGGATCTGGGTGATGTATCATTATAATGGGTCCACTGAATGGTTTCCACTGTAGACAGATGGATGCAGAACAGACTGGTACTTATTCTTTATTGATCAGTGGTGGACACACCTGACCTGCAAAATATTGATGGGTTCATGAAGAAGACACACAGGTTCATCTCCATACTTATTTGTGTTAATGGGGATGGAATGGAAAGTGCCTCAAGAACCATCATCTAGACAGGTTACCTTCTCATACTCTCTTGTATTATTGTCTCAATGATTTCCAAATCAATGTTGTTTTATCTTTCTTATTCCCACAAAATATGCTTAGTTATGGTGTAAGCAGCTGCACGTGATCTCAAACAAACACCATTGAATATATTATATGTGGGAAGCTAATCAGAGATGGGAGAATGATTTCTTTGAAAAACACTAGCATGTCTGCTTCTTATTATTTAAGATTTTAAAATTAACTTTGTTCAGAAGTCGATCCCTTAAAATTTTCAAACTGTTTAAGCCAATCATCCATTTTCCCATCTGTGTGTGTGTGTGTGTGTGTGTGTGTGTGTGTGTGTGTGTGTGTGTGTGTGTGTGTGTGTTTATATTTTGCACTGAATTGTTTACACTTTACACATTTTCAGTTTACCACAAAATTCATGTTGATTGCTCATTTAAAGGCTGCTGCCAGCTGGCAGCAGCTACTTATGTTTTCAGGGCTGTTTTGAGTGGTGTAGTGCATATATGTGATGCTTAAGCATCTCGTGTACATACAAAGCAGAAGATCGGTTGCAGGCGTGCGACAGGTACATGGGGTTGTAAATATGGGGTTAGAAACATGTTTGTGCAGATGTCAATTATCTGTGAAGTAATCAACTTCGATTCAACTCCATCCCTTGCTAGCTGCTTAATCTGAAATTCGTAAGCTGTTAGAGACTATTCTTGATCAAAACCTGTCTGCCAGGATGCCTATCCATTTCATTGTATGACCTATAGAATAATACTTTCTTGACAGTTTGCATGATATCAATAACCAATCAGGCATGATCCTTTCTGCCAGTGGGGCTGCAACTTGCACATGCAATGTGCCACATTTTGGTGGCTCACTGGCTAAAGATTTTCCGGAGCAGTAACCGTCCACCTGTTGTATTAGTGAATCTCTCTGCTGCTGACTTTGAACAGAATATAGCAATCTTACTAGTTTGCATATCTACCTCAATGAAAGAATTTACTTCAGTTGAGTCAGGCCAAGCCAGTTGCAACCAAAAGTCCATTCTTTTGTCTCCTGGACCATTCAATTATGAGGCCAGCAGCTTATATAAAACCATGCCATGCTTCTGAGGATCTGGGATACTGTCTGCCTTTCTCTTCTTATTTCAGATCAGTTCTAAAGAGATGGGCCTAAAGGTATTGAGTTTAGCCTTGACGATTCACCAATTGGCATCTAGTATATTCTGCAAAATCCATGTCTTTCGGTTTCTATCACTCACTCAAGTCAGTATTCTTATTAGCCTGTTGATATTGCTAGTGAGCTTTATTTTTTTATGCCACTGTCAGGTCTTTAATTGGCTGAACCGAAAAATGCATTCTAATACTGAGTACCGCACCATCCATGGAAACAAAGGCAAGCATCTAGTCCTTTCTTTTATGTGATCATACTTTCCTTCTTATTTTGTCAGTTTCGTTTTTGAAATGGAACAGCCATGGATAAGGAAGATTCTGTGCATGAGAGTGTGGCCGAGAAAGATACTGAAGCCCTTTTGCTTTGTGATGTGCTTCTCAATGGTATTCTTGCAATTGGCACGCTTGGACATGATGTAGACCTATGTCCTGAAGCCTGCATTCAAGAGGATTTGCTTCTCATCATGGGCGAACAGAAAGTGGACGAAGAGAAATATGAAGAAGAAAGGAATGATATGATCCACAAAGATGTATTGGTTACAGTTCCAACTGAACTAGAACCAGTTGTAGAGCCTGCAAAGTTACATTCATCATCGGTGAAAGAAGACAACTTTGTGTGTTTCGTCAAGGAAGAAATCCCAATGTGTGAGGCGGAACAGGGCATTGCTAATATCCAAGAACAGCCACTTCTGATGGTAGAGAAGGAGGAGAAAATAAGAACTACGCTTGCTGATTTATTTGCAGAAGAAGTTTTCTCATCAAGTGCTCCAGTGGAGAAGATTTGCCATGATGCCACCATTGTTGCTGGGGTATCCACTTCAAAGCCTGTGCCATGCATGGAAAAGATGAATCAAAATAAACCAACAAAGCCAGCTCCAAAGCAACTGATGGTTACAGGAAAATTAACTCGGGTATGCCTTTTGTCACCCATGCCTTTTTTTGCAAGTAAGTTCATTTTGTAGAAACATTGGTACATATATTCGTTCTCCAATTCCAACTTAATCAACATTTGATGACACTTGAACTCCAGAATACTCCAGATTCATCCGGCATGAGAAACCTATGATCACAACCTATAGGCTCAGTGTCCAAAGGAACAGATACATGTTCATGATAACTGTGTTACAGCCATAATAATTTGTGTCATATGTCCTAAGCTTGTACAGATTCATTGGTTTGTCATGTTAAACTATCTCTTGCGATCCTGCAAGTGGTTGAAATTTGTTTGTTCCCTGAATTTGTTGCCCTTTATCAATTGCGTTTTACTGGATAGCTACCTTAGGCGACCAGATTGTATCTAGTTTGTCTTTATAATGATAAAATCATTAATGTGCCATGCATTGGTTGATTTGGGTCATCTGTGAAAATAAGTAGGTCATGAAGAAGATGTTGGGGAAGAAGATCCACCCAGAGCAGCTTAGCGGGCGTAGCAATACAGAGGGTCCTCTTACTGCATGATTCCTAGTCTTGCAAAAATGTTTGCTTCTCTATCTGGTAACCTATTTCTTATAGTTTCTCTTTTATTACCTATCATTTGAAACACATAGCTATGCTGAGTCCAGTTCAAGAATCTTCTGGTTGCCAAATCAACATGCTATAAGTATTTGTTGGATCGTTAGTTTACAACAAAATTCTTCTGTTGAATCTAGATTGGTCAAAAGATTGTAGAAGTAGACGTCTCAATTAAAGAACTGAATGTGTGATGTGACTAGTGACTACGTTTCACTAGTTATGACTATGTACACTTTGTCAGCTTCCTACTTCTCGTTCAAAAGAACCTGTGTACAAGTCGTTTTTTTATGGACAAGAAAAGTCAGTCAAGTTGTTCACAGGACCTTTAAAAGGAAGCAATGGTCTGACAAAAGAAAATGTTGTCACTTTTTTTTTTAACTTGGAGTGCACTTGACAGCCTAGCTAGATTTTTTTGCCACGTACTGGTCCGAAATCTGGCCTGCTACCTCACCCTTTGGTAAACAGGCTAACCTCCATGTCCATTTGAAAAGTAAAGTATTACACAAACGGCAGTTCAAAAGAAGTTCAAAATGCATAGTGGTCAGGAAGAGTATGTGTATCTGAATCCTAATTTCATAGAACTGCCTGTAGCTAGAAAAGTGACCTGAGAACAAGTAGGGACATAGAAAGCATGGGGTCCTAATAGAGAGCATTCTCTGCCATGTCTCGGAGCTTCCTTGAAAGCACAGTAAGCACATGGCGTTGCTCGTTTTCTTGCACCTAACATTGCAAATGCATCATGAGCATGTGCCGAAAAAACTAGCAGACGAGCAACTAATCATCTTTTGATGAATCTGTCCAGAAAACATTATTTCTTTAGACCGCAGCAAGCTGATGGATTCGGTCCCAACCACAAGGTCCCTCTTCTCTCTCTTGTGTTATTGGACATGCAATTTGCACCAATGCGTCGTACCAGTCTCGTGTGATGTGATATAGAAAAAAGTCTTATGCATTGTGATATCACTAGAATCAGTTATGTGATTTACCACATTTCCGCAGTAAGCCCTTGTTAAGGGACTTTTTATTTCAGCTTCTCAGCTGGCTTTTTCAGCTGAAAAGTTGAAAACTGAGAAGTTAAAACAAACAAAGTTCTGAAAAGCTCGGTTTTGAAATGCTGAAAAGCTAGTTTTTGCAGAAATAAACTAAAAGCTGAAAAGCTCACTGAGAGCTGCTTTTTCAGCTTTTAATATGCAGAAAAGTTAAATGTATATTACAAAAACCAACGTCTAAATTTCACCAGCTAGCTTTTCAACTAGCCATCAGCTAACTTTTATAAAAGCTTAAAAGCTCTAGCTCAAAAAAGAGGGCTTAATAGTGTGTTTGATTTGGAATGTAGAATATTATTCACTTCCAACATTTGGAGGCCTTGTTTAGTAGTAGTAGTTTCTCGAGTACAATTCTCCAGCCTTTAAACTCTGTGCATATTGGATCTTTGAATTTTGACACCCTCCCCAGCTTATGCTTTGCACTCTGCATTTTTAAGATATAGTTGTAAGTTTTGAAATGAACAACATGCAATGATCTGACTCAAAAGTTGAGATGCTTTTCTCGTGGACTGGTAGGATAACTATTATGGACTGCGCTTATATGTTTATTTAGCCGTATTATATTCTTCATCAAACAACTATATCCGTTTTGAGATGAAACTGAGCTGCTGTTTTCACCTTTTGCAGGCTTCTTTGGACCCCAACGCTTCGGATTCCTCGGCCGGGAGAGAACATCCACGCATGCATCGCGTCTACAATGTTTAATTACTTTTTCGTCCCGTGTTTCATCGTCACTGAAGAATAGCGCATTCTGCTCTGTATTTTGCATTTGCATGTAAAGCGACATTTGATATGTCTTGTAAGACGTCCTTCTCCTAAGTACTGTATCTCTGCCGCGCTGTCTCGTCCTCGTGGTCCGCCACAAATTTAATAAACGCGCACTTATCCGTTCTACTACCAGATCCATTGTCTCTGTAACACGCGTGGAGGAGGCCGTGTCAGCTGCTATCCATGGAGCCGTCCGTTTCCCCGTGTCTCGTCAACGGCCATGACCCATGGTCTGTGCCAGCCGCGCCTGTGCGGCTGTACCAACAGTAGCACACGCCTCACGTCCTCTCACAATGCAGCCAACGCGAAACGGCCGAGGGCACCGGCATGGCACGGCCGCTCTTACGATTGCAGCCGGGGAAAGGCAGGCACCCGGGCGTGAATCCCTCGTGGCTGCCCGCCCGGTGCCGCGTCCGTCGCTCACCTCGCCACGCGCGGATGTGAAGGACGATGAATCGAGACGTGGTCGCCGCGAGCGGTGTCGTGATGAGGAGCGGCAGTTCTCGGGCACCATCATCGGTGCCGTGCTGTCGGTGCGCGCGCGCGCCTTTGGCGTCCAGCCGAGCGTCCTCGTCATGCCGGATCTGAAACTGACAAGATAGCGGTGCTTTCTGGTAGCGATGCGACGGAGCGATTGTTGCCTTTTCGTCTCCGTCGGTGGCGTCGCCTTGGCTCAGTGGCCACTGGTACTAGCTACGGTGTCGTCTCTCGAGTGGAGTCGTGGATATTCTTTTCTGTCGTGGCTGATGTGCTGATGATTGCCGCAGCTGATTATTCTACTTTACCACACACTTGTTACTACATCAGTGCGTACTTTGGAAGTTGGAAATAAAGATCGGACTTAGATGGGAGTACTGTGGCATTTAGGGCATGAGAATTAAGAAATGAGAAAAATGTTGAGAAGACACTGAAAGGAGGAAGAATAAAGGAGGAAAGTTATAAAAGAGTATTGTACTATTAAAAAGTGAGAATGTCTCTTTTGTAGAAAACTTTTTTTTTAAGACGGAGAGTATTTTGGATTGCATAATTTTTTTTAGATCCTATAGTCTCCTTTGCTCATTTTCGAGTATTTCTTGGGAGTGATTACGTCGAATGACCTCTCGTCCATGGCTAGTTAACCCTAGCTAATAGGTCCTTCAATTCACTATATTTGTGATTGCAATTTTTTTGAGCTAATGTCTTAAACATTCATAATTTGTTTGTCTAGGATAAGCTTCATCACTGGGCATTGACTAGCTAGTGCTATAATGAAACATATATAGTGCCATATTGCAGTACTCTCTCTGTGCTCAGTGCTAGGGACTGGTGGATTGCTACTTGCAATTGCAAGTGGGCTCCCATCCATTCGCTAGCTACAGTATTTACTAAGTCGTCCTATGGGTAAACATGCAAGTAGTGATTGGGTTTGGGGTGCAAATGATTACCTAATAGTTAGTTCTGGATCAAGCCTCTAATTCATTTGTATCCTAATGATATAAGGTGGAGGAGGGAGTTAATATATTTTGGAGAGTTTTGGGCCAAGCCACTGAAAAAAACTTGAATCCCTAGCAAATAGAGAAGAGAAAAGAACAACATTATAGCCAAGCTAATGCATGGAACAAACTACTCTGTTTCAAAATTATTGTCACCGATTAGTTTGAACTCATCAGCGACAAAAAAATTTAGAAAAGAGGGAGTAGTTTCATTTTATCAAGCAAAGATAAGGTTTCTCCTAGATTTATGTTGCCTGCAAATATTATGAATCTCTAACGGACATTCCACACCTTTGATGTGAATGAGATGGCATGTTTTGCCAAAATTGTCATCATCTTTTCAAAATAAAGGACTAGCTAGCCAGTATTGATATTGTGAATGATGTACAAAAGTGGAAATGATATCCTTTATCACAGGATTTCTATTGATATGCACTCAGTAATGGCTAACAAACCACGATGATATTCATCTTTTAGTTTCAGGTACATCTGAAAATTGTGCATAGTGCGGTAAGCCCAAGTTGCCTTCTCAATTGAATGAAATTGTGGTGCGGCATGCCATAATGGAGAAAAAAAAATACAATTTAGTTATGTATACTCTACAATGAAATTATAAAAAACTTAGTGGCCGGCTTAATTATGTATACTATACAATGAAATTATAAAAAAATTAGTGGCCGGCTTAAAATCTTAAAATACACACATACTGTTTTCATCAACAAAAAAATGGTGCTGTACTCGAAAAAACATGGAAAATAGAAAGAAAAGTATCCCTATTTCAAGGAAGGACCACCCCTTGATAAACAGAAAATGTTGAAAAGCTGTCCATCTCGATATGTAATATTTTTGTGATAACACCTTAAAATTCGTACTCCTAATTTATTTGTCTAGGATAAGCAACGTCACTGAAGACTGACTAGATAAATAGCTATGCTATTATAGACCATATATAACGGAATAGTGCAGATCTCCCTCTATACTCCACTAGTGCTAGGGACTAGCAGATTGCTACACATGCAATTGCATGTGGGCTCCCATCCATTTGCTAGCTACAGTATTCACTACGGTAGCCCATGGGTAAACATGCAAATAGAGAAAAAAAACAACATTATAGCCAATCTAATGCCCGAAAAAAAACTATTCTCTCCGTCTCAAACTTATTGTTGCTGGTTAGTTTTGAACTAATCAGCGCCAAAAAAATTGGAACTTGGGACTTTTTTTTTGCGATGGAGGGACTAGTTTCATTTTATATGGCAAAGATAAGATTTTCTCCTAAATTTATGTTGCCTGCAAATATTATGAATATCAGATCCGCACTTTTGAATGTCAATGAGATTACATGTTTTGCCTAAGTTATCATCATTTTTTCTACGCAAGGGTCCAACTCTTGTTGATTTTGTGAATGCTGTAGAGAAGTGGAAATGGCATCTGTTGTGACATATGATCACTATCAATATGCACTCCGTAATGGCAGACAAACTTTAGAGGTTGAGGAAGCAATATTGATATTTCATCTTTTAGTTTCCAGGTACTCTGATCGTACATCTGAAAACTGTGCATAGTGGTGAGCCCAAGTTGCATCGTCGATTCAATGAAATTGTGGCACAGCATGCCATATTGAAGAAAACAAAATACTCCTACAATTTAGTTATGTACACTACAAAATGAAATTATAAAAATAGTAATTTAAAATATTAAAATACACACAGACTATTCCCATCAACAAACAACTGGTGCTGTACTCGAAAAAAAAACGCGGGAAAATAGAAAGAAAAACGCCCCTGTTTCGAGGAATGTCCACCAAGTGATAAATAGAAACTGAAGAAAAGCCGTCCATCTCGATATGGACGGAGCAAAACACGGCACGCCTCTCCATCCACCTGTCATTTTTACCACTAGCCCCACAAACACCCCTCTTATAACAGCAAGCCACCTGCCATGTCCTCCGTCTCCGCCGCCGCCGCCGCCGCCTTCGTCCCACCGTTCAGCAGCCGCAGCTCGCCGCCGGCATATCGAGTCCCTGTGAGCAGCCGCAGAAGAATCGGTTCCAATCTCCGCCTGTTATCCCCCGCGCCCACCCCTATTTTCCCCACCGCTGCCATGGCCACGGACGGCGCCGCCCCTGCCGCCTCCGAGAAGAAGCTTCTCATCTTCGATACGGAGGAGGACCTCGCAGTTTCTCTGGCGAAGTACACCGCTGAGCTTTCGGAGAAGTTCGCCGCCGAGAGGGGCGCTTTCACCGCCGTGCTCTCCGGCGGATCCCTCATCAAGGCGCTCAGGTTCTTGGACAGCTCTCCCGCCCCTTAAAGATCTCAACTTTCTTGACTAATCTATCGTTCGCGGGTCACGTTAAGATCTCTCTTCCTCGTTTGTTTCGCAGGAAGCTGACGGAGCCGCCGTACCTGGATTCCGTGGACTGGAGCAAGTGGCACATCTTCTGGGTGGATGAGAGGGTCGTCCCCAAGGACCATGAGGACAGCAACTACAAGCTAGCCCTGGATGGATTCCTCTCTAAGGTATTCTTCGAAATTTCTTGGACTAAATATATCTTGTTTCCGCAATTGAAGATTGTACACATATCCTGATTGGCAACTTTCTTATAGTTTGGGTAATTCGAACTTGGAAGATAGGGATCACTGAGGATTAGAAATGTACAGAGTAGTAGCTCTTGGAAATGGAGCAAGTAATCTCTCCTAATATAAGTTTATAGATGTCATCTATCTCACTTTTTTTTAATCACAAATTCTATCTATAATTTTGATGTCACACATTCTTTCTTTAATAGAAAGAACAGTAGATCCATCCATCGCTGTCCGTTTTGAAATTCGCTTTCTGTTACACCCTTTCCCACCCCCGCACCTCCGCACAGCGCTGTGCGGCGACTCCAATTTCCACAGCGTCAGCACATAGTCATCTTTGTCGAGGACCTCCTAACCTTCGCATAGCTGAGCGGCGACTCAAACTGTTGTCATCGTTTTATCTCTACGGTGTCACACTTCAGCTAAAATCCTAATTATGAGAGAGAAGATAGAAAATACATGTTGTTACAATACTTTTCTTTCCTGAACCTATTTAAACGCCACACGTTACTTTCTTGCCACATCGGTACATCATCAGAAGCTACCTAGATATGAGCAGGCGGCGAGGCCCTGTGATGTAGATTGACTTCTTTATTTATTCAGTTATGATTAATTTTGATTTCATTCAAATCAAAAAGGCAATATGCAAAAGTTAAATTGGAGTAAGTATTGTGTAAATTTATTTTTTCTGTATCTCGGCTTCTATTAATAAAGTTGTCATACTTATATCATCAGAATTGTGTTATGTTTTTTTTTAATAATGAAACGACAATGCATCATATTGCTTTTTCATATTGAAGAAAAATTGCATCATGTTGCTCTGCCCGTAGCGTAGCACAGGCACTCGGACTAGTTGTTGTCTAAATTATGTTCAACTGTTCATTACTTAGAGAACCTTGATTGGAGCTCAAATTCATTCGTAGTGTGTCCTTCTTAGAAAGACTTGTTGATGACCAATTAGCCACACTGTGAAAAGTTTTCCGTGAAAAAAAAAAGAATCATTAAGCGTCCACTTCAGCGAGGAGCGAGACGGAGACGCCCCGCTTTGAGGGCACGCTTGTTACGCGTCTCTGCCGCTTCGTCGTCCCGAAGCATCCGCCTAGGCGAGCGACTGCGGGTGAAGGTGCATTTCTCAGTGGTGTCCCCATGCCTAGGGTTCAGAGAAACTTAGCTCATGCCACGCTACAGCTGCCAGGTAAAGGTCGAGCTCCTGCATCCCTGCCAAGATCCTAGGGTTGTGCCACCGGGAAAGGTCGAGCCCCACCATCCCTGCTGAGACCCCGAGGTTGCACCTCCAGATCTGAGCACAACTGCTGGTTTGTGGTGATGGCTGGTGACTTGTGTACTCTGTCTAAGCCTGTCAGTGGGCTGAAAACCAACTAAACCCACACCAAACCAAAGGTTATATTATATTCGCTCCAACCCACACCAAACCATCACGTTACATAATTTAACCGAACCAACCCGATCTGAACAAAAAATGAACCCAACCCACACTAGCCCATTGCTTAGATATAAGTTTGTAACCGGTTTCAGCCCATTACCAGAAACGGTTCCCAGCCTAGCCAAGTTTGCTTCCAGCTTTTTGATGTAGCCCAAGCTAACTTCGTAGGAAAAGATAAAAAGGCCCAGACCGAGCTGTTGCTCTTCTTCTTCCTCACGTCATTTCTTTGCTTGCTGTTACTTGTGCTGCTGGATAGCCTGTATCTAATCTCTAGCAACCACATGAAGAGCAACTTTGAGGAGAGGAGATGGAGTCGTTGAAGAGTCCAGAAGCTGAAGCCCACAAGATGTGCAAGTGGCAACGCCGCGCCGCCGCCTCCGCAATGAGGACCGCACCATGAACAGCAAGATCTGAGGCAAACATCGACCTCCCTTTCTGGTCTTCTTCGATCTGTTTTGATTGGATTCATCACTCTGATAATAAGAGAGACTCCCACTCGTGCTGTTGCAGTTGTTACCTCCGAGCCGTCGTCAACAATGTCGCTCATGGAGTGGGACCGTAGCAGGATGTGGAGGCACGTTGGCCCTGTGCTTGCCACCATTAATGTGGACCTAGCCAGTGTAGGTGACCTTGGGTGACGACAGCTCGGCTCTGCTCGCCGGCGGCAGGGTGCATGGAAAGATTTGGCCACAGCATTACAGCAAACCTATTTCTCGACTCGCATCCGGCGAACCGGTTGAAAGCCATGGGTTAAATCTGTTTGGGCCCGAAAATTAGACACCAAAATCAATCCAAAGCAAACTAGTTTCATTGCTCACCCAAACCAAACCAAACCAGCCTCTTTGATATATTAAACCATTTTCAGCCCACCAAATCTCACCCAAAATAGAAACCGGACCATACAAACCGGTTGGAAACCAAACCGTTCCCAGATTTAACTCTGTCCTGGCTGGTTAGGGTAGAAGTCTTGATGGGCTGGTAGATGGGCTTCAAAGGCTGACAGACAGCAACCAAATACTTAATCTATTCTTTTTCCTTTTTTTTTTTCCTTTCCTTTTTCCCTTTCAACTCTATTTTGTTAGATAAAATAAATCGTTTAAGCAAAGGCTTAGGCACACTTTAGCACTCCTAAGCACTAGGCGGTGACCCACCGCTCGCCTAGCGACTAGCGCTTTTTTCCTTGGCAAATTTTTAATCAATTGGGCTAATAGCCCTATACATTTTATTACAGGAACTAGTGCCCCTCCTATTATCCATGGTGCTATCTGAGCAATATATGGCACCTATATAAACTCAAATATTTAATTTGTGAGTATTTACATTTCACTATACCGCACAAATCATTTGTGACCCATGTAATGTGCGGCGTAGATGCAGTAGAGCAGAAATGAAACATAATGTTATAGATTGGACACAAAATTCTGTTATTTTCTATACCCATCAAAATTTGGGTTTGCATAAACATGGCCTGTCTTGGAAACAGCCTCTTAAAGAAATGCAGGGAAAGGTTCTGGACAAAAGACCTAGTGGTCGGACACTAGACCCTGCCCAAGTGGGAGCTATGTGCA